>WMED01002164.1:0-17146 GCA_019650415.1 Pipa parva
ACAGTGCTACTCTGCTTGTCTCTGCTTATATCTATGGCTAACACGGTGCTACACTCTACTGCCACACAAAGTACTGCAACTTATTTCTATAATTAAAGTAAGTCTTTTTTAGTATTAATCCTTTGATAAACAGTATATCTTGTTTTAAAGCACAAGTTGTTGTTTTTTTTGGTGATAATATCTCTTAAAGTAATAATATATCTGTGACCTAAATTGAAGCAAAGCAGTAGCCAAAGACATGTAGTAGGGCTACAGACATATTATACATTTCCATTCAATGTGAAAAACTTGCTTTGCCTGTCTCATGTACTCTGGGGCTTAGTCAATTATTCTAACTTCTGTGACTTCAAATGTTCGGGCGAAATTTATTAAACTCAGAAAAGCCCATTTCGGCTTTTCTGAATTTAATTGGGCAAAAACCCGGAAGTTTCTTGTGGTAAGTATCGCAAGATTTGTTTCATTCGATACTTACTGACGGAATTCACCATAGTGCGAAGTGAGGTCCGGATCCTTTGGCTCACTTCGCACAGACTGTTATGCACTCGCTGATGGCCTGCACGCGGACATCAGTGAATGCTTTAAAGAGATTCCGGTCTCGGCGAGACCACTTGAGTCGCCTTGCTGAGACTGGAATCCGGGTGTTCGCCTGATTTAAACTCGAGAAAGCGAAAACAAGCTTTTCTGAATTTAATAAATTTTGTCTTTGTCTATGACAACTCTATTCATTTACTTCTCTCTGGGGCAATGTTGTCATTGCTAATGTCATTGTCATGGTTCATTACAATCATTTCACATTGGATTCCTTTCTGTGTTTTATCTGGTTTTATAGAACATAGCTTCCATGAACCTTATCATTTACTTGTCTTTTACAGCTTTGTGGAGTCACTGTTTAGCAAAGACCCTCACCCCAAAACTTAGAGAATGAGGACCCCACTTCCAACTCCTAACCCCCTAATGCAACTAGGAATGGGGACTCTAATGGGGACAGTGATATTTCAATTTATTTTAGGTTCCCCACCCGGAGTTAATTTAGGAAGTGGAGGCCCTTAGGTAGGGAATGGTCATCTAATAATTTATTTAAAAGCCCCATCCTTATCACGGCAGGGGATACTATTGCTTAATAGAATATTTTCTATTAAGAAAATCTATATGAAATCAATTTCATATCTGTTGCCTTGGTAGACGTGTAAATAATTTGCATTATATTCTGTTTAAAAATTTAAGAACATGAAATATTCATGTTGACATCAGTGCTAATATTTTTATTATTTTACTAGTAACTAGTAAGAAAAAATAAAAAAAGAAACATCAGATCCCACCTTTGATACAGAAGTATTCTGTTTTGCTTGTGAAATATTAGTTACAAAGCTAAGCTAGTCTCCTACCTCCAGCCAACACTAGTCTCTTAATTAGTCCCTGCACTTATTTGCATCAAGGCAGATAACTGAGCAATTTGTTTAGGAATTTCTAAGAAAGAATATCCAAACACAGAAATCTGGTACAGCTAATTAAAGGAGAACTAAAGGTTGAAAGGAAGAAAGACTTAGACTTAAAAACCTTACCATTTATAGCATTGATTTGCTACAGTCACAGCAGGAGCTGTGCTGGAATTACCCAGCACCTGATGATTCTTCATAACACTGGCTGACTGAGAAGCCAGTGCGAAGCTCCTCCCAACTTGTTTCACCATTGGTGATAAATGGTTAAAACATCAACACGGAACTTCATTGCGGGGGCCAATGAAAACGCTCCCTGCAATGAGTGTGATGATTTGTGAGGCTGGCAAAACAAGTGGGGAGGAGCTTAGCACTGGCTTCTCAGTCAGCCTGTGCTGATGAGCAAGCATTGGGTGCCGGGTAATTACAGCACAGATCATACTGTGACTGTAGCGATACACCTCTATATCAGGTAAGGTTTTTAATAAGTCTTTCTTCTTATTTTCCTTTTTACCTTAAGGTCCCCTTTAAGTCGTGTGAACCTATTTAGAATTTTTTAAATAGATGAATAAATGAGTGAGCTTATTTTACACATACTTGGTAATGGTATCCAAACAGTGCTTTTGGTCTTTTATGGTGGTGTATGCCTAGCTGCCTCCCACAATTCATGACTATATTTAAAATGGCCACAAGCATTTCATGTTCCAGGGGGTTATTCACTAAGGTGCGAATTCAACTGTCAAATTCACAAGCAGTGGATTCTGATAGTAAATCCGCGACAATTTCCCCATTGTAAAGTCGTGACAATTTTTTAAAGTTAAGATTGCGACTATTTTCCCATAATAAAGTCACGACTGCGACAATATTCTCATTATAACGATGGAACTGTGACAGTAGAAGCCTATTGCGACTGTCTTTATCTGGTGAATTCGCACCTATACGCAACAATTCTGACTTTAGTGAATAACCCCCATAGTCTGTACATTTCTGGATGAAAAGGGATCTGATGTATTTAATGGTTTTTCTAGCTTAAAAAAACTAAAGTGATGACATTAAGTCCAACAGTAAAAAGTGTTATTTGTTAAGAGCAATTTAACAAGTCAAATAAAAGATGCATAAATATTTTCAGGAATGTTTGATTTATTATGTTGAGTCGTTTTCTCAAAAAAAGGATTAATAAAGACATTTTAACTAATGTAATATGTGTTCTAACAAGGAAAAAAAAACCCTGAAATGTGCACACTGTTCTTGTTTGTAAGAACAGCCATTTGTCAATCATCTTTGTGTTTGGCATAATGTAAAAACATTATCTCACTGGTTACAAAACCATTCTCCTCACAAGAACAGGAACACCTAAAATAAAGAATTTTTGTGAACTGAAGGTCAGTGCTGAAATCCAGGGTTTTCAAAGAAGAATTTAGGTGCTCTGGGGGTGGGCTAGTTATACTTACCAATCGCTGCCTTTAGTCCCTTGATGGATCCTACTTATTCTTTTAGCCAGTCTTCTTTCTAGAGGTTCCAGCATCATGATCACTGTGCATGTAGGCTTCCTTTTTTACAACAATGATACTAGCAAGCACAAAACCAATATTAAGGTCCCAATACTGCTTCTGCACTTGCTCACATAGGCAATGGAGAAGGATGACAGGAAGCAATGGCAGCGATCAGTAAATATAACTAGCCATCCCAAGATGAAACACCCTAGATTAAAGAGCCCTTTGGTTCTTCTTTAACCTCACTCTTTGGTAGTAGTATGAAGTGCAAGAAAGTCTATCATTTACAAAAAATAAATAACATCTTTGATTTGACATAGTATTTATAAATAAACATAAACAAGGCAATGTTCCAGTTTGACAAACCTGGATGTATAATAATAATGTTGCCAAAGGGAACTCCACATCCATTTTTGATTCTTTGAGTATACTGAAGACGGTGACCACCAACTGAAGGAAATGCACCTTTCTACTTTTTTTCAAGTAACTCCCCTCACTAGCAAGTACACCAAATACCAAGCTATTCAACTGACATCCATGTGACATTTCTGCGGGTTAGGAATTTACTAGCACCACCCATAGAAGAGTATTATGCTTTTAAAGAAGCAGTTCAGTCTCCGACAGTCATTTGCCAATGTAGTTTCCACTTTTAAATCAATTATTTATTCAATATATTGTATTTACTTTTATTTAATGGTTATGAATTTACAGCCAGTTTTGTACAGAAGGTCAATGTGGGCTACCTTTAGGGTCAGACTTTCCTATAGGCACAAGAGGCACGTGCTTTTAGGCAACTCAGTCAGACGGGTGCCCTTACTCGTTGTCAGGAACATTGGCAGGGGGAATCAAGGGAATTCGTTCTAATTGAAAAGTATTTTAATTTTATTATTTCACTATATGAAATTATAAGTCACACAGAACTTCAGTTCACTGTATAATTTTACTCTGTTTATTTTTACAAAAGGGTGTGGTCTTTTAGGGGGTGTGTCCTAAGATGGCAAACCTTCTCTGCCTAGAAGCTCCTGAGATGTAAATTTGGCACTGTTGTACCTTGATATTATGGTGAATCTGACATACTATGATTGTATTATGGAATTTAAAGGAATTGCTGTTAAATTTGCTGGTGGTCTGCAATCAGGAATAGGTAAATCCAACCTACACTTTTATTTCTTCACTACACCACATGAATTAGCTCTAAGTTCATCCTAGTGAAATGTTTGGGCAGATTTTTGGGGTTATTTGATGCACAATCTTTGTATGTGTTACGAAATGCTTTCTTAAAAGGATTTAAGATGTAAAGGTATTGTGCATATGAATGTATAGCACTTTAACGCATCATGCCAATGCAACATATGAAGGGTTAAGTGTGTTTTTGATTAAAGGAAGGATTATGTATAAGATGGGTTGGAAGGCTTGATTGTACACACCTGAAGAAAGGGCCACACCCCCCAAAAAAGCTTGTGTTATTTCTTTTTGCTTGAATAAATGGGGTGATTTACTGATAAGTATGATGAAGCAATCTGAACATTTTTCTTGAGGAATATTTGATGACCTGGGCTGAGAGCCTGCTCTAAACTTGCTGCTGGGAAATTTGGCTTCTTTTGGAGAGTTGTCCATACATGGAACAGTGTGAGACCTTTTCGGGTTCCTCATTCTTTCTTCTGTGAGACAAGCTAAAGGTAGATCCCCCCCCCCTCGATATAAACCCCCATTTGCTTTCCATTACTATGACCAAAAGGTTTCTATTTTCATCCATTATTCTGCTGCCACTTGCTACTATTGCTGAGAGAGAAAGGGAACTAATATTCTTGTTATAGGCATATTTACTGTATTAGTAAATAAGGTACATAAGTGCTCATCTGTTAAACCCAATGCAGTATGTTGCATCCTTAGTTCCATCTATACTCTTACTCAGCAGTACTCCATGCACCCTTGGTTGTTGCATTAGGTAACCCTGTATGATCCTGGGAAATCAGGGGTTAGTGTGTTCCACAGGTGATACACTTTTAGGAAGTGAACTCTTAGCAGTCTTGTTACTGGCACATTCAATTGATGGTAAAGTGTATTCATTTCACTGTGCAATGCTGCTTTGTGAATTTATTCCTCTTCCTACCTGGCCTAGATCAATAGATTTTAATGTGCAAAAAAAAAAATCCATCTCCATTTAATTTGTTGGCATCTCGACTGGGCTTTATTTCTGATCGTTTCATTGGGAGATCAAAATGCAATGTTTCAGGCTACAGCCACCAATCTATCATGTAGCAATCATGAAATCACAAAGGAAATAGCACTCATTAATTACAATGAGCATCCTGACGCCCGGTAATCCGTCTCTTCATTTACACCTTCTGTATAAACGTCCCGTTTGGTTCTTGATAATCCTATATATTTAGTGCTCAGCCTCTGGGTACAATAAAACAAATTTATAAAGCAACACAATTAAAATAAACCATGAAAACAAGCTATTGCCAGTACTGCGTGTTCCAGACAAACTTCCTTATCATCTCATCAACTCAGCCCTGTATCACAGACTCAAGAGAAATCATCTTGGAAACACAGCAGAATTATTGTGCAGTGCTTAAAAGACAGAAGGAGTTGTACAATATAAGTGTAATGAAATCTAAGGACTGCAGATAGGACAGCAGAACACCCCTGTTTATATTTTAGTATCAGACATGATCTCTGCAAAATCGCATTACATGTTATTGGGATCTAAATACATTGCAGTGTGTTCACTGATGTCACTGAAATAGAATCTAAATGAATAACAGCAGTAAGTATGAATTTCAGGGAAAAGCACATTCAGCTGTTTCTAAATGCAGAAAACAAGAAGGCAGTAGGTTATTTGAAGAGCCCATGATGCACCACTTCTGATTGTCTCACCTGGAACAATCTGATTAGTGAGGAAAATCAATTACAAGCAGCTAAACACTCTGTGACTTTCCAAGTTGTACAATGTAAGTCTTCCTCCATGGGCTACCCATATTTATTTAAGGTGGAAAAAAAAAGAAACTTTTTCTGATCGTTCAATAAATATAAGATTACCTCTGTCAGGAGATTAGCATTGTATAACCTAAGTTTATCTAGAATTTCTTTGCTAATGTATGGTCTGGTACTTGGAGGACTAGCTACCCAGTATCCTAGTTTGTGCATGATCATATTTATCATGTTTCATCTGGTTATGAGATCATTTGCCACTAATGTAGGTATCTCCAAGTAATGGTAATGCAAGATGGAGCCATGTTCCGGGATCCTAGTAAGTTAGGTTGAGAGTGGGCACCCATCCTGGCATGACTGTCTACAGTGAAAGACACAGGAATTATTTTGTACCAACAGTATTCATGCATTTGGTGTGTTAAGGAGTGTGAGGAAGAGGGAAGGGGTGTATTTTAAAGTTGCTTTAAGGAATTTGAACACTTGGCTGTTCAGATACTAAGGACATCTAAGGTGCAGATGCTTATCTGGAGCACCTGGTAAAAGTAATATGACCTTCAATGATTTTAGAAAGAATTGTTGGAATTGTAATCTCAAAGAATTGTTGCAGTGTTACACTCATTATGAAAACAGGTGACGCTCGCTGAAAACATTTTGCATGGATTTTATTCCAGAAAAAAATAAATTCAAACAATGTCAACAACTGTTAATTGCTACAGGAATCTCGCTTACTGTGACATCACCCACTGCTGTGAGAAAAAATAATTAACGGTGTTTACATTGGAAACAACAGTATATTTAGGACCTTTCTCTCTTAACTGCACAAATTCAAGCCAAAATATTTGTAGAGGTTTAAAACCTGATGTTTTTGTAACAACTCACACAGATACATTTAGCCAAACTAAAATTCTTTTGTGTTTTTTTTTTTAGAGAGACTAATTCTGTTGCCTCGATTATGGCCTGGGTTACAATATTTACATCTGCTAATGATTAGTTTGACAGATTCTGATGACTCCTCTTGCTGTATTTTTTAATGTTTTTGGCCAGGCTGCTAACAAAAACCTTTTTCTAGGGTTTTAACATCTTCACCAGCAGAAAAATGAGTTGTATCCCGCACACCAATATTTTTCTAGTTTCTGCCTCATTATGTGTTTCATTTTATTGAACATTTTCAAAGATTCTTTGCACATCTGCAACAAGGGTTTATAGCAGATATGAATTTTGTATTCTGTAATAACACCATCTGATACTTAACATTACAGAAGTAGTTATTTGTGTTCCAGCTTTACTTCTCCTGTTTAATCACACTACAAATAAACATTTTATTCCATTTGTTTGTGCCACTAAAATAAAATGATCAACATTTCTCATAATATGTATTGTAAACAGTCACTTAGTTTGCCATTCAACAACTTTGCCTTATTTTTTAAAAAGATGTCACCCATAATTAGAATTGTCTGTTGTTGTTTCAGGCAATTTATATTGGAGATGTAAAGCTTCAAATCTTTAAATATATTTAGAAATATTTCTTTATTGTAAAGAATAGCAGGACACTATATATATAACAAAGCATTCATTTGTGACATTTCATAATCCAGGTTGGTTTCATGTAGTAATGATTAAATACATTTGTCTAGTAGTTTACTGTAAAGATGATTTTAAAAAAAATGTTGAAAAAAATGTGAATAAAGGAAAACTAAAGCTTGTTTTATCCAGGGGTGATTCTTAATTGGGGGAGATCCTTACTGACTGGGGTTTTACTCTCTCCCTGAGGTGAGTATGCTCAGTCAACAGTGCTCCAGTTGAACAGGAAGTCATTGTCACGCTCTGGAGCGGGACAAAGAGCACATAGGGGAGGCCAGGATGACTCCTGAAATACCCTTCTTCTTTAGAAGGAGGCGGGCTAGTGGCCATCCAGATCAGGGTCAAATGCTCCCCCCCTACAGATACTCAGGGAGTGGGGCATTCCTGAATTCATTTTGGCTGCTTCTTTTCACAAAATACCAAATAAATTGCTAGTGTAGCCCTGGTATATTTTAATAATAAGCATTTATGTTAACCTGAATCAAGTATAGCACTTAATTTACTTTACAGCCTTCCACATATAGGTCTCAAACTTCAGCCCTCTTCTGCTGTTACTATCATTGTTATTACTCATATATTACTAATGTAAAGTATGGCTACCTTTCCATCAAAAAACTCTTGCAGTAATCTCATGGGAACAACGCAAGATCTCGCGCAATAAACTCAGAAAGACCAAGAGCAGTCTTTTCAACTTTAATAAATTTCGACCTTAAGCAAAATTGACTGCAGTCTCTTATCAGGCTAGTAAACCAAAGTCATTTTCAACCTTGCCTTTAAGAAGTTCTGACATGTTTACAAGGAGATGTCTGGCCTATCCTACCCTGCCTGCACTTAGTAAATAAAAGTATACATATATATATATATACAAATACACAATTAAAATGTAAACAGTCCCTTTAAAACCAATAAACCTTAGTTCCCTACAAGATGTCACAGTTTACTTTTATTTTACCGAGAGAAAGTTAAGAAAGCAGTAGCAGCCATGCATTACATGTATTTACAGCGCTAGTATAGGACACCCTCCTCTGAACCATAGCCCAGGGCAAAGCCATTACTGGCAAGGAATATCACTATAGCACAGGCACAATACTGTTTATCACTTGTTTTACAGAAAAAAAGAAGAAATAGCCAATGCCCAGATGGAAAAACAGGACTAATAAAGTTCTGTCCCCCTCATGAAAATTCAATTGGTGGAACCAGGGTTCATGGGTCAGTTTGCAATTCAAGTTAAATGTATATGGTGCCGGTTTCTCAAGGACTTGATAAAAAACTTTCAACAGGAGGCTGTCATCAAATATCCTCCAATCAGATAATCTAAATTATGACTGTCTACTGAACCTGACTGGAACACTTTCAGTTCCTAAGGGATAACATGAAGGTATGAGACTAATTGAAGGTATGAGATTAACCATATATTAAAATTACGTTATCAGGTTTGTTTGGGTCAAATATGAGTTTGTTCATACTGTAAATAACATACTACCAGTCAGGGGCGGTTCTGGCCCTATTGGGGCCCTGGGCAAACTGCCCCTTGAACTCCCCCCCACCCCACGACACTCCCCTGCCCCAGGCCGCCTCCACCCCCTTGCCCCGCGCCCACCACTCACATCCAACAGTGTTCCAGCGACGCACCTCCTCTAATGAGGTAAGTTGAATGCGATGGCTGGCGCTCCTTAGATGTTCGGGTCTTGCCAGCAGCTGCCGAATACAGCATTCAACTTACCTCATTACAGGAGGTGCGTCGCTGGAATGCTGTTGGAGGTGAGTTTAGCGATGGGCGATGTGGGTGACAGCTCCCTTCAAATAGATTGCACCCTGGGCAATCGCCCATCGGTAGAACCGGCCCTGCTACTAGTGAGGATTTAGTTAAATTGACAAAAATTGAGATTGAAAAACTCGCGCGGTAATCTCACGTGAACACTAGGATGACTTGAGCAATAAACTCGGAAAGACCGATAGCTGTCTTTCTGAGTTTAATAAATTTCACTGGAGTGCACCTGTAATAATTCTCCTTTCTTCTTTAGTTGTTAATGTGTATTAGGATTATTTGTACCCCATCTACTGACCTTGATTTCCCTGTACCTGCACAAGTGCCATCCTGTTAATCTAGTATACAGCACAGTAAATTCTTCCAGAATCTCTCCTTTCTAGTGGTGAAAACCTTGGTATACAGTAAAATGTGTAGTTGGAGGCTGCTGGGAATCTGCATTTTAAAATAAAGATGTCAGAGTACTTAAAGTTAAAACTTGTATAACAAAAAAATACCAAAGAAAATGACTTGGCAAAATAGTTATTAGTTAGGAAAGTTTACACCATGCACCATTGTCTGGTGATTTGTCATTAGAAGGAAAACAGGTAGAGCACAATAGTTTCCCCACTACCCAACTTAACATGCAATAAATATCATACAAATAACAACAACAACAACAACAAATGATTGCTTCATATTTCTTTATTTCCAGGACATATTATGGTGAATTCATCTTATGACTTTATGTCAGTAAAGCAAGTTAGATTGCTAACTGTATTTCACTTTAAAACTTGGTGTCTTAGATCATTTCAGCCAAGGAAATTGAGCAGTTATAAAACAAAACTGAACAAACACAGAGAAAAGTAGATTGTACAACAGACACAGTGAATGGAAGAGCTACATCAGGGAATAGCCTTGGCAGTACAAAAGGTTAATCAAGTCATCCTGTAGTACAACAAGTAAACGTTTCAGGTATGAGATTGACAGTTGTCGATTTTAAGGAAAACCAGTGCAATGCTGATGTAAAACACCAAATAAGACAAGGTTGTAGGGTTTTATTTAAAAAAACACAAAAAAAAACCTCTTGTTTTTAGGAGCAACTAAAGCCTCATAGATTTAGGCTAAAAATGATGTGCCTGATGTATAGGGTTTATTACAATATATTATAATAATATAAGTGCACCAACCCAACAGCATTGAAAACTGATTCATGTAAAGTTGCCACTGGAGGTAGACACCTTTATTCTAAATGTTTATCCTAAACATTCACATTAAAATACTCACCATTAACTCTTTCGTTTGATTTAAATGATACAGCAAACTGACATACGGCTCTTTTTTAAAGTGTAAGTAAAGTTATTAACCAAACTATACAAATATATTATATTTAAAATGTATAAAGATAAACTTAAACATGTAAAAGAGATTTTGTTTTCTCACCTCTTAATCCTGCTGCTTTAATCCTAGAGCCTCTCTCTATAACTTTCTCTTCCTAGTTAGTGCCCAGAAGCCCCACTCCCCCTAATGAGGTCACACAATGACTCATTCTGCCAGTACATATTTAGTAATCTGATACTTTCCTTTCACTGCAGCATTGAATTCCGACTAGGAAGGAGTCGGTTTTTAAGACAGAGAATGTGAGAGGGGTGGGGGTATGGCCTCATACTCTACAGGAAGGAGGAATATTTTACGGAGGGATAACCAGATCTGCAGAGTGAAAAGGTGAGAGGATTTTACTAATCTTTTTTTTTTCACTTTACAATACTTTAATGGGGCAAACTTTATAAATAGGGTTTACTTACACTTTAAAGTTATAGAATTCATATAAGGTCCAATACTTATCAAGGCATTGTAAAAACAGTATGCAATTACTGACAAATGGTTCTTTTTTTTAAAAAAATTTATGGATCCTTGTTAAAAAAAAAAAAAAAAAAAGCAAGAAAAACCTCATGTCTGGGATGTGTCCAAATATATATATGTTTAAAATCACTTATCTGCCGTGCAAAATCTTCATTTTCTGGTTCATATATGGATCATATACTGATCATTTAGTGTATTAGTGCTTTAGGGATAATGTCACAAACACTGATAATAAAAATATTAATAGTAATAGAATATTAATTGGTAATGGAGGGATGTGTACAGCCAGTGCCGGCTTTGCCATTAGGCAGAGTAGGCAAATGCTAGGGGCGCCACTAGCATTTTTTTATTACATTTATGCCAGCTGGGAAGTTTGTGCCTTGGGAGGGGGGGTGCCAGGGGAGGGAGGCGGCGCGGGATGGGGGAGAGGGGCGCGCCTAGGGCGCCAATAGGGCCAGAGCCGGCTCTGTGTACAGCAAATAATCTGTTTTGTATTGAAATGTTTACCTACTCATAATTAACAGAAAAGTAATTTATTCTCACTTACTCCTGGCCTATAAAGAAAGAGTGGGAGGAAAGAATTCAGAGATGTAAGAACCCTTTACTTAATGATTTTTCTAAACAAAAGCAGTAGAAATGTTATAATGTTAATATATCAAATACATTATCTGAATAGACTCTTAGGACAAGGAAACGTTACAATAAATACAAAGAAATGGCTTTAATTTACACATTTCACTGATTCACTGTTCATATTTTGATTGTTTCCCATTGAGTACTAACAGTTCACGGAAGTGTTCATTAATTCAGTTTAGATGCCTATTCAGCCCCCGAATGACAGTAAAGGACGTTTACAACATATGATGTAGTAGTTATTTGATTAAAAGCAAAACCTGCAAAAAGTCCAGCATTTGATTAGCAGCCCCTGATCTTTCGTTCACTTTAATCCTTCCGCTAAAGGGAGTCATTGAAAGTACTTAAAGGGCATCACTGAAAGTATTAAAAATTTTCAAAGCAATATGATAATGAGAAACTATACTGAAAAAATGTAATCATTCATCAGAGATAAAAAAATATTTAGGATGTTCCAACTTTTTCCCTGAGAATTAACTGGGGAATGTTACTGTAATAGAACTAAAAAGAATTTCTAGGCAGTTTATCCTTTTCCATAAGAGCTTTATATAGTTTAACCTCTCCCAGGTTAAGAAGCTTTCCCTTCTACACATGTGTTAAAACTAAGAGAATTGTGTCTCAGGCCAAGCATTCTCCATAGAAGATCACATAAAACTGGTTTAGTGAGGTGTATGGATGATGCATTTGACAATGTTCGTTTGTCAGAACATCTAGGGCAGCGGTTCTCAACCTTTATCTGGCCGCGACTCCCGGTGATGATGTTTCGGCCGAACGTCATCACGTACGCGCGTCATGTGGTGACATTCGGGCGAAACGTCATCACGTACGTGGGTCACGTGGTGATGTTTTTGGCTGACGTCAACCTGCAGGTTCCCTTTTAAGGAGGGTCCTGCGCCCGCTTCCGAGTGCCACAGCAGTTGTCGACCCCCATGGGTCGGTCTTGCGACCCCCGCCAGGGTCGCGACCCACAGGTTGAGAACCGCTGATCTAGGGGGTAATTCAGCATAGTCCGAACTTACCCTCCGATCCTTCGCCTCTGCTCGCAGGAATTCCAGTCTCGGCGAGGCTCAACTCGAGTGGTCTCACCAAGACTGGAATCCCTTTAAAGCGTTCGCTGATGTCCGCGCGCAGTACATCAGCGAGCGCATAACAGTCTGTGTGAGCAGAGGCGAAGGATCGGAGGGTAAGTTCAGACTATGCTGAATCACCCCCCCTAATGTCCAAAAGTCAGTCCCTCATTTCCCATATGCTCTCCATCATTTATTTTTTTTAAATATGTTTTTATTTGCTTTTTCAAAAAAGATTGCATTAATCTCAAATTGTGTGTGGTGGTTTTCAATCCTGAGAAAAATATAATGGTATAATTCACCATTTACAATGCTCTGCAGTATTTTAACGTTTATACATTTCAAACAACCATTTAAAACCAATAATGCCAAGAAAAAAATTTCCATTTTGATTGCTTATGGCAGTTACTTAAATACCGCACTTGTAAAATGTCATCTGTGAAATTGAATTCATAAATATAATTTCTTACAGTTTTTATTCTTACTGATTGCAGACATGTTGTAAAACAGACCCCACCCAGTTCCGTTTTATTTGTTGCTTTAGATTATACATATTCAGGAAGTGAAGTAGAAAGTAGAGGTTTTTAGAGCTAAATAGCCAAATATAGACACAGTTAAGATTTTTTGGGAAGCACAGATGTTAAATTATACTAACTATAAATCCTTTTGAAGCAATTTCATTGTTTGGTATGACTGTCCTTTTAAATAAATACAGACAATGAGCTGATATACATTTTTCTTGCCTTTGACTATCTTAATTATCAGTAAAATATAAAACAAAATAGGGAAAATGGAGAGTAAAGATAACGGTATTAATTAAAATAAAACAAACTCACACCTTGCTATGTAACAGTAGCAATGATTACGTGGAACATCAGGTCTCATTCATAAGGTGGGCAAAGTAAAGTTAAGAAGACAGTTTTAATCATCATGAGGATTTAATGGTCTGTGTAAAAGCTAATAATTTAATTATTGATGTCAACAATATTTCCACTACTGGACAACATGTAAGTTTACTGTCTTATTTACGTTTGTAGAGTGAATTTATTGTGTTGGAGTACAGCAGTCCTTTCACAAAGTAATAAATGACAAATCTAGACAAGATTAAGAAATTTGTTAGATAGTTTCATGGAATGCTCTTCATTCGGATTTGTACATATAAAGCAGTCCATGGTGTTCTTGGGAAGTCTGGGTTGAAGGGGGATCATAAAATTCCCAAATATGGTAATGGGCCTCCGGTTGAACAAAGAAAAGGTCATTAAAAAACAAACAGTCTTTAGGAAGTGTAAGTGTAAGTGTGGCGAGAGTTGCTAGAATTATGGAGGGTGTAGGACTTAGACTTGGGGTTGTGCAACAGTGAGTGGACTTTTAACATTTCTTATTACTTTGAAAACAGCAGATGACAACAGTTATGAGTTGGATAAAGGAGAAATGTAGAACCATAATAATGAAAGAAAAATGTCTTTGCTGAATAAATAGAAAAAAAATAACTCTCTGATCTAGAGAAAATATTTCATTTTATTGGGAAAGTATACAAAGTTCCTGCAAATCAGTAGCCTTTTTGTAAAATACCCTACATCTTGTTATTTTTTTCCCTAATTTTATAGACTGTAAGATGCTTTTTGTGCCAGACGGTTCCTATTAAAAAGTGGAAGGAATAATACTACATTTCTGGGATTAGTGGTTTCTACTCAATGCTTTATGAGATGTTGAGTTATTTTGATGTTGTAGACTTGAGAGATAATCTAGTACTAATGTTTTATACATACATACCCATTTATTTATCTTTCGTGCAGCCGGAGGGAATATGATTTCACTATGTTGTAGCTTTCAATTGGATATACTTGTTTAGCTGACATGAAAATCCATGTTTTGTATGAAGAGATATCAGCCTCAGTCTTTCTAGATAAAAATGAAGGTTGCTACTTTATTTCTGAGAATCCTATTTAAAGCTACAGTAACTGCAGTCATTTGTAGATGTAATTTTCCACAGTATATTGGGTGCATAATTTATTAAGGTACAATAGAAGTACCATTACTGTTTCCGCTGGTGATCCTCTTACAGATATTTATGTATAAATATTTTTTTTAATTAAATATTAATATGACCCATAATGGGACAATAATATGATCCATTTAATAAGTTCTCAAACCAAGTTTTTTGATGGGATTGAGTAAATGGCATAAGGAAAATAAATCCCAGCTGACTGTCACTGTCTCAGTTATTGATGTGAATCTAGAAATCGGCACAGAAAGCAGGTCTGATAAAGGTAAACCAGAAAGGAGGCAATCTCTGTATTTTGAGTCACCTGTGCAATATTATTTTGTGTAGCACAAATAGTGGGCTGTGTGTTTTGTGTGCAATAAACCCTCACTTTACAAATAAACTGCTAGATTACTAATAGTAATGTTTTGTCAAATAGATTCTAAAGAAAATAATTATTTGCCACCAGAATTCCCATTTCCTCTTCCCCTTCACATTTTACATTCTTTAACCACAGCAAATGTACTTTAGAAGAGGGTGAGATTTATTAAAGTCAGAAAGAAAGCTCTGGGTCTTTCGGACTTTACCAATAGAAAACTTGGATTGATCTTGTGAGATTTCTTTCAAGATTGATTTTCTCGACCCCGTATTTTCAAAATTTTCAATGGAAAGGCAGCAATGCTACTAGTGTGAAGTATGGCTACCTTTCCATGGGAAAAAAAAAATGTGAAAACTCGATCTTGAAAGAAATCTCGCGAAATCAAACCGAGATTTCTCTCGGTAAAGATGGAAAGACCCAGAGCAGTCTTTCCGACTTTAATAAATTTCTAAGGGTGAAATTTTAACAAAATTGGCCTTTCCAAGTTTATCCCAGAGTACATCTTGGCTGCTTGTTCCCTAATAATTGATCGATAAGTATCAATCAGTAAAAATATCGATAGATTTTTACTGAGTGAACAGCCAAAATGTACAGGGAATAAACTCAAGAAGACTAAGGGGGTAATTCACCATTGTGCGAAGTGAGGTCCAGATCCTTTGCCTCACTTCGCACATAATGTTATGCACTCGCTGATGTCCTGCACGCAGACATCAGCGAGCGCTTTAAAGGGATTCCAGTCTCGGCAAGGCAACTCTTTTGGTCTCGCCGAGACTGGAATCCTTTCAAAGCATTCATTGGAGTCCGCGTGCAGGACATCAGTGAGCGCATAACAATCAGTGCGAAGTGAGGTATAGGATCCGGACCTCACTTCGCACAATGGTGAATTACCCCCTAAATCTGCCTTTGAGTTTATTAAATTTTGCCCTTTAAATGTGCCCTATTTAATTCTGTTAACATGACTCTGTAACATGTCAAACAATATGGGCAGTAGAGTTTAACACAAACTATACATAATGGATTTCTTTATGTGCTTGGGGTGGAAGCTGTCCCTGCACTAAAAGGTATCACTTATACTCTCTTGTCTTTGCTTATGTCAAACAATATTGAATAGTTTTTCAAGTAAAACAAACGTACATTTAATGAAAAAGGTTACAATTTAATTAAAAATAAAAGAACAAAATACTTTATGAATATCATGAACAACGTGTTTCTTCTTTAAAAAAAGTGAAATAGTCCCCTTGATGCACTAACTAGTTCTTAGGAATGGATACATACAATAATGTGAAAGAAAATACAGGAAGAGTAAAATAACAGATATTCCTAAAATAGGTGCTGTTGTGGCTCATAAAACCAGCCCCCAAAAATCACTTTATGAAAGTATAATTTCATGTTTTACAATCTGACTGCAAATATTGGTGCACCTTACAAGCAAAGTTAAGGGATCATAAACATGTGTGTGTGTTTATATAATATATATTACAAGAAAAGCTACTGGACACAAGACCTTCATAAAAGTCCCACTTCATTCTTTAGTTATAGAAATTGAAAAAAAATAATTTTCAGCAAATCTAAGGATGCAGAAAACTTTGAATTCTTCATTGCTTTTAGAGCAATGTCCAGCAATGATTTGAACAAGAAACTTTTAAACTTTGCACTTACCTCTGAGAAGTGGGACTAAAATAGGTCAAAATTAGCTATATGGGACCTTCACACAACTCATTTGTACAAACATGACCTCTATTGAGTTAGGCATCCATAAAGGGTTAAAACTATTCTGAGTCATCTTAATCAAATGAACTCCGTTCAAATCCTATTGACAGGCAAATAGGACAGACCAATAAAAGTAAGTAGGCTGCTCCAAAAGATGTCACCCTAAATTACTTTTAGGTTTTAAAAAGCATTGAATAAACTAAATACAATTTCAATTTGTTCCCAGTGATAACCATCTGGGATACCCTGAGATTTCATTGAAGATACAAAGAACTAAGTGCATATATATATATATATATATATATATATATATATA
>WMED01002165.1:0-20628 GCA_019650415.1 Pipa parva
TGCTTCAAGGTGGCCTGTGTCTGTGCAGCCGCGGCTGCTTCAAGGTGGCCTGTGTCAGTGCAGCCGCTGTTGCTTCAGGGAAGCCTATATCAGGAGAGAGAGGCAGTGCAGATTGTAATTATGATAATTGTTATTGGATGCCGATTATCGATCCGATGATTTCAGAAATTGATTATCAGTCCGATAACTATTATTGGTGTCATCGCTCATCACTATTTAGGGCCATTGCTACCTAAAGACATCAGTAGCTCATAAAATGTGTAAAAATGTACAGTATTTCCTGCATGCATTGCTATATATATACTGTATATATATATACTGTATATATATATATATATATATATATATATATATATATATATATAAAACAGAAAAAAGCAGCAGGAGATCTTCCCTGAACTGAACTTTGAAAACACCACTTTATACTGCAGTAAGAAAACATAGAAGGTTTTCTATTTTGAAAGGGCTACAACCTTACAGGGATTCCTCAAAGGTCAGCAATAAAGAATTAGGGGGGATTCATCAAAATGTGAATTGTTCTATAGATGCATGAATTCACCACATATAGGGACTTCACTAACTTCAATTTTTAAAATGATTCCTTATTTTCTGTCATGTGGCGAACTATCAGAACGTTAACGTCAGTCACATGACCTACTTTTTGTCCAATAACCACAAATTTGTGGCAAATTAGATTATAACTCTTGTGTCAAAGGGGCAGTTCAAAAACCACGCTGTCGCACATAAAAGATTAGTCTTAGTCACCTATAAGGTGATGAGTAGGGGGGGGTTTAAGGCAAGGTTCTTAGGTTTAGGTCATTAATTCCAAAGATTATTCTTACAACATTTATTTAAATGTCTTAAAACTACAGTGATCATCATGAGCTGGAAACTGTGTTGCGATTTACAGTAATAATCCTGAAAATGATAGTTATGTCTCCTTTCGGCAGCCTTAAATAGTGGTGTAACAGATATACTGCTATAACAAATCTGTGAAATTACCATCACATATGAGTTTGTAAAAAAATTGCATGCCTGGTCACAAAGATTCTACCTAAGACCACCATGCTATGACACTTTAAAGATGGTAGTGAATTGTTGTTGGAAAATACCTGGCACCTGTGAACTGGTGTAAAGCTTGTGTTGGTCAGCCAACCTGCGAGTACAGGAACCATGGGTATTGGGTCAAAATAAAGGAAGAATTAGCATGTTGTCCTATAGAGAAATGTTACACGAGTCCCATAGAGAGGGGTCAAATAACATAATCAGCTCTGCTACTTTTTAAGAAGCAATACCATTCTTGGGTGGATAGCTCAAACCATAACATTCAAGTTTGTAAATATACTTATGGGGGAAGTAGAATTGGGAACATTAACATCTGGAAGAGAGAAGCAAATTTTTCCCTTTGGAAAAAAATACTTCACACATAGAAGTATGTGTTAAGCTAAGACTAAGGGTTAAGATATATTTTCCCACTGAATTTCCCACCATCAATAGTTTGAATTTAAGTTAACAATAGTTACTGTAAGGGATACACATAAACAATTGTATTAGGTCAAGAATTTTATATCCTAAAGCGTAATCATTCAGTATAACACAACTCCAGATTTGAGCAGGGACTTAGCCCATTTAATTAGCAGTGTGCTGTAATACAACATTCCTGGGATGGAAATTCACCTTCCAGATTTAAAAAAAAAAGGGAAATTCAAATGTCCAAAATATTGAATTGCATCACACTGTTAAATAAATGGGATAAGGTCAGTTTTACACTATTTTCACTATAAAGAATCTGTAAAGAAGTCTGAATTGGGTTCAGGGGATCCACAGGACCAACAAACAATGGCTACGAGCTCCACCTGGGGGGTTGAAGTCTAACAAGCATCCCTAGTTTTCACCAGATGTCCCCTTTAGGGAAGCCAGGGAAACCCTTCCGTGGCAGCTGATGAACAGCCACAGGAACTCTCAGAAGACACAGAAGCTGTCTGGAGAAAACAGGAATCCCAGGAAGTCAGATACAAAAAGGAATCTTGTAAACTAGGAACACAGCAGATACATAGCTCTTTGTAAGTGACTGCAACACAAGTGATAATCTCAGATGTAGGATACAGCTCAAAAAAGGACTGCAGCTCAGAGTCTTATGTAGGGAAGTTGTTCCTTACTCAAGCAGAGACAAAGTGAATCTGCCAGATATATACAGTATATATGGGGTGAAGTGAGCTGCAATTGGCTGACAGATAGGTTAACCGATAGAATGCATCAGAATCCAAATTATTAGACACACCTGAGAAGGCAGGAAAGCTCACTCCCTAGGATTGTAATTACTTGAAGAACAGTTATACTTGAATGTCTCCATGGCCTAGAGGGAAGTCTGATGTCACTGAAACTTGCAACACTATTTCAAAAATTCTTGGCTCGGTACCTTGTGCAGTTATGTGCAGTTATACAAATATTTTGATGAAACAGTTTTGTGTTTTCTAGAAAATACTACTAATAATAATAATTAATCATCTCTTTTTCAGGTCATCCGTAAAGGAGAAGTGAGCTGCTGCTGGACCTGCACGCCTTGCAAAGAAAATGAAATAGTTTTTGATGAATATACTTGCAAAGCATGTGAACTGGGATCTTGGCCTATAGATGATCTTACAGGTAAATTGTATAATGTAAATACTTTTTAGACATAGCTGACAGTAGTGCTATTGGAAAATATAAATGTGAAATAATATTGTAAATAATAAATGCAGATAATGATATTACTGTTGCAGGACTTATACACTTACACAAAGGTGTGCTCAACAAGATGTTCAGAACAAGCTTTCTCTAGAGAGTAGTTTTTTTTCTTCCTTTTTCCCATTTCGTTGCACCAACCTGTTCCCTTTCCCCTCATTCTTCTTCTGTGCCTCACTGTTGACAAGTGATAATTGCAGAAAAAAACCCCAATGACAAAGTCTAAATGTTTTACACATCCCCTAGAAAAAAATATGGCACACTGGGCTTCTAAGTCCTAATCATGTTTCCTATAAGCAAATGCTAAGTGCTGTACACATTTCCCTAATGGAAATGTTGAGTACAGAACACATTTCTCAATGGCAAAGGCAGAGTTATGTAACCTAATTCTCATTGGCAAATGCTGAGTGCTGTATACATTTCTCAGTTAAATAATATAATGCTTCAAAAATATAACTCCTCACAAACTGATCGGTTTCCTATACTGAAAACTTTTATATCACTTTCCTGTTGAGTACATCAATGTGCTCACTTATCTAAATAAAATTAAAAAATAATAGTTTCTTTGGCTGCTTGAATCAGTAAATAGGCAAGTGTGACAGTTATTGACCCATGAAAATCTGCATTTAAATTAAGCTTTTTAGAATGAACTAGTCTATATTTTACTGAACCAGAGTTTGCGGATACGGTGTATTTTCAACTGAAAACAGCACAGGGCAAAATGCTGAATTGTATTATTGCATTTATAAACAATACTGTTGATATAAGTTACATATAATCCAAATAAAATCTATACACACATTAGATTTCAACCCCCTGGGGTGATTTGTGGAAAATCTATCAATAATTTTATACAAGACCTTTTTTTACAAGCTTGGGATTTGTTTCAAATAAATATCCAGATTTTGTTGAGAAATTAATCAGATTTGGTGTAGGAGAGTAATAAAGTTTTGTGTGTTGAAGGACGTAAAAAATATCGATTGGAATTTTTGCATCCTAGTGAAACTTTTAATGGGCATTATAACCCATGAAATGGTAACTGACAACTGTCTTGGTAACTACTGATTAATTTTTAAATTAAAGACTATAATGAGCCTCTTACCAGGTAACCATAATAGTAGTTTTACTTTTTGAAAATATAAATTCAACATATTGCGAAATTACCTCCCTTCGCATTAGCTCGTAGAGACTGCTACGCGCTCGCTGATGTGTGCGTACAGGAAATCACCGAGCGCGTAACAGTCTCTGCGAGCTAATGCGAAGGGAGGTAAGTTTGCACTATGCTGAATTGCCACCATAGTTTTAAGACAGATTACTGATACAAAAATACATGGATGTTTCAAATTTCTGGGCATTCACAGGGGAGGCAACTACCCCCTGGAAAGCTGCCCGGCCATGAAATGGGGAGTAATGGGAGCAGTTCTAACCTCCTGTTGCAACCCTCTGTCCTACTGTATCTGCCATTATTTAAATAAATAGGGCGGGGCAGAGGGGCACATCAGAAATTTAGAACTACTCCTATATATACATATATATATATATATATATATATATATATATACTTTAGGTGTTATCATGACTTCACATACCTGTGACATTATGATATCAAGGGGACTCCTCCCCAAATTTATTTCTATGGTTGCCCATGTTTACATTATAAAAATGTACAGGTATTTGTCATGGAAGGAGTGGATCCTCTTTACCACAATGGAATTATCACTAGTTCTCCCAGGACACAGAGTCTAAGGAGCCTCCATTCTTCATCCTTAACAACTTACAAGGGGGCATGACCTCTGCTGCAAGGAGACTCACAGGTCATGGCCGCTGGGTTCACCTCCACTGGCAGAAGCTGGACAGACTTCTTAAGGTAGACACAGACACAAACAAGCTATCCAGAAAGCAGTAGATGGTTTGTTGAAGAATCTTAATGCAATGGGATCTGAATAGGGAAGTGGAAACTATCCCCTGAAATGACAGGAGCATAAGTTCAGCGGACAAGGAATCCAACACAGGGAGGGTAGGCAAGGAATAGAGTTGTTCAAGAAAGGAAGTGGGACAAAAATAGTTTAAATATAGAAACTCTGGGAAACCTGTAAAGCACAAAGCTCAGGCAGCAAGTGCCTGAGATACAGCCTATTTAAATCTCCCACCACTGATCAGCGTGGAGGGATCCCCCGGTGTGCGTCCCTGCCTAGTAACGCTGCACGTCAATCAGAATGAGTCCACCAGAGCACAGCTCGTGACAGTATTCTATTGGTTAATATCAAGTTCCACATTACATTGGTATTACTATATAAAACTATCAGTTTGAGGCATTTTTACATTTACTTTAAATTGGAATCAGAAAGATGCTGAAACACCATAGTCCTAAGTTTTCCGTTCAAGATTGAAAACGAATTGGCTAAGAATGTACCTCATTGTTACACCAAGACATAAGATGGTTTGTTGTCGGAGAGATATTGTAATAAGTAAAATTTTAGATTTCATTTTGTTCGACAGAAAACAGTGACTGACAATGTTTAAAAAAACACAGTTGCTAGGAAACTGCACACTAGTTGCAACAAAAACCACAGTAAGTATCATTTAATAAAGAAAGGAAGATCATTAACTATTGATATGCATTGGGATTACTGGATAATAGTGTATTGTATAATACATTACTCCAGTGGTTATTAAACCCAGCATTAACTCTTTTCGCTACACTTTATTGCTTTATGATCAGTAGATCCCTATGCGAATGTGCAATTCTATGAGATCAGTGTGTGTTTCTTGTTAATCCACTGCGCTCCTTTCAAGATATCCTATTAGATAAATGACCAGTTAAAGAGAGAGTTCAATGTCATATAAAGAATGGTTTGCTCCCATCTCTCTTGTAGAATGAGTTATTATATTAAATCCATAATACCCTGCTGTATTTCCCATTACTAATAACACTAATTGTAAGAGAGGAGGGAGGAATTGCCTAGAGGTAAATGACAACAAGGGTGAGTGAAATTAGGCAAAGAAACTGGTAGCAAGAAACAGTATTGTAAGGATGATTTCAAAAATAAGAGAGAGAGGGCAGATAGGAGGTGGCAGAAAGATTTCAAAGAAAGATAGATGCTAAAAAAAAGGAGCTAAGATATGGAGGATGATAAATAAGTGCGACACTATGAGTAAGAAACAAGGGGAAGGAGACCAAAGACCACGTCTGGGTCACTCATGAAATAAGCACTGCTACAATTCATACGGTGTGTGACCTTGCCAAATGATCTAATTATTTTATATCGTTTACTCATCTTAAGTGTTGGTGAATTCTTAATGCTTTATTAACATTCTGCCATCGCAAGGTTCTCTTCCTCATATAAAACTTATTGCAACAGACATATTGACTATATTTATTATTGACCCTCCACTAATACCCTGCCATTAGGGAATCACCAGTGACCAATAAAATGTATGTATACAAGCATACTATTACATGATAGATGGAATATACTGTAAATATATGAATTCATGCTTTTAACATCTTCTTCCACCAGGGTGTGTTCCTATTCCCGTACAATATCTGAGATGGAGTGATCCAGAACCAATCGCTGCAGTGGTCTTCTCATGTCTTGGTCTACTTGCCACTATGTTCGTCACAGCCATTTTTATTTTATATAGAGATACTCCTGTAGTTAAGTCATCTAGCAGGGAACTCTGTTACATCATCCTAGCTGGAATCTGTCTGGGTTACCTATGTACCTTCTGTCTCATAGCAAAACCACAACAGATCTACTGTTACCTACAAAGAATTGGTATTGGACTTTCTCCAGCTATGAGTTATTCCGCGCTTGTAACTAAAACCAACCGGATTGCAAGGATATTGGCTGGAAGCAAGAAGAAAATCTGCACCAAGAAGCCTCGGTTCATGAGTGCCTGTGCTCAGCTGGTTATTGCCTTCATCCTGATTTGCATCCAGTTGGGACTAATTGTAACTTTGTTTATTATGGAACCTCCAGATGTTATGTTTGATTATCCAAGCATTCGTGAAGTCTATCTGATATGTAACACCAACAATCTAGGTGTTGTAACTCCCCTTGGTTATAATGGTTTGCTGATCCTGAGCTGTACTTTTTATGCTTTTAAGACCAGAAATGTACCAGCTAATTTCAATGAAGCAAAGTACATTGCCTTTACAATGTACACAACGTGCATTATATGGCTGGCCTTTGTGCCGATATATTTTGGAAGCAACTACAAAATCATCACCATGTGCTTCTCAGTAAGTCTGAGTGCAACGGTAGCACTTGGCTGCATGTTTGTGCCAAAGGTGTACATAATCCTTGCAAAACCAGAACGAAATGTGCGAAGTGCATTCACGACTTCCACTGTGGTCCGCATGCACGTCGGTGATGGGAAATCTTCTTCAGCTGCCAGTCGCTCGAGTAGCTTGGTCAATCTCTGGAAGAGAAGAGGATCCTCTGGTGAAACATTAAGGTAAAATAAGATCTATTGAAATGGCAACTAATCTGTGTTTGCATCTGAATATTCTCCTGATCTACACTTTTCAAATGAAAGAAAAAATGAAATTAAAATCATATTTTATGTGTCGTATTTATATTTGTGGAACAACCTGTAAGTTTCTCTTTAAAAAAAATCCGTCAACAGATTCAAAAAGTTATGATCAAAAACATTTTTGTTTTTGTTAATTTATTTTTTATTGTAATGTTCATGGTAGTTTAGAAATTGTAGATGTAAAGTAATAGCAGACTTAAAAGCATCATTTGGCACATCTGTATGTCTAAGTGATATATTTATATCTGTTTTTATAGTTTATATCTCCAATCAGTGCACAGAAATAGTAAAGGTATTAAAGGGAAACCATTGACTGAGGGATAGTAACCCATAGCAACCAATTAGCAGTTCACATTCACTGGTATAGCTAAAATTATGAAAGTTAACCTCTGATTGGTTGCTATGGTTTAGTAGACCTGGATAGTCTTTTTCTTTGATGAACTCTGTGAGTAAAAAAATTCACTGTGAAAACCGCAACTGAAAATCATGAAATAACCTGTGACAGTCAGAAAATTTACAGTAATCCCACATAGATTGTCAATAGGGACTTATTTTCTTGTGGATCAAGCAAGATATTGCATGCTTTAGACAATAGACTCATTTATTAGAAAAATCACAATCATTTATTTTAAACAAATCAACAACTGCTTACAAATACTGTATATTACCTATCTCCTTTAAATTAATTGCAGAAGACTTCAATAAGGGGTAACTCTGCAGAAAATCAGTCACAGCTTATTGAATGTAGATGTGTCTTTCTAAGTTTGCTGGTCCAGAAGTATCGACATACTTACCCTTCATTGTCATGGTTGTCTACATTTCCATTATTCATGAATGGTTTCATGTAATATCTTATTCTTTTAACTCCACCTTTGTTCCTCATGTTTATAGTGTGTTTTTGTTTTCCAGTCTTATCATCTCCTCCATCAGAACAACTATTCCAGATGTAAGTCATGTTTGTATCATACATATCTCTTCATCTTGTCTAGACCCTCAATTGGCCATTTGTCTCTTTTTCTTAAACAAACATTTATATTTTTCTAGACTGATTTCAAATTGTGGTTTTCATTTTACCTTTAAAGGTTATTATAATGAATAAATATGTATATAATTTGGTATTCAATGCTAAGTAAAAAAAAATAAATAACTGCACAAATAATGCAAGGCCTGAGTTGTACAATTCAGACTAAAAAGGAACTGCATTTTTGGATCATTGAAAAAGTTTTGATTATTATTTTTTTAAAGGAATGAATTCTAAGAATGAATGGATTCTATCTTTGTTGTTTTAAATTGTTTACACTAGTGATGCGAAGTAGGTGATTTGGTCATTTGTCACTTTTCCTTATTTTTGGTGGGATGATAGGGTATTTATGTGTATTCATTTTTCATGAGCATATATACTCAGGTTCTTGAGTTTTCTTTTTTTTATTTAATGAGTTAGTTGCTGCTTTCCCTGTTATTGATGGCAAACTTGATAAAGGCCAACGCGAGTTTAAAATTTCCTTTACTGTACTGTGTTCCTTTGTGGGGTTTTTTGAGGTGATTTACTAAAGTGCTTCTTGCTCTTCTCTGAATCAAAGTGTAGCTGGTGCAAAGTGGTCTCCCATTACTTTATCTACGTAATATATATATGTGTAAGATATAGGTTATGATGTCTAAAATACTTTCTCTACCTGATAACATTCATTGGATTAAAAAAAAAGGATGCAATTTCAGTTTTGCTTTGAGTCCAACATAAAAGTGTCATTCATCATCCCCACGGATATCTAAAAACCAACTTCTGCCCAACTAATTTCCATTGATGGTAGGGTAGACTTCATATACAACACACCAATTTAAAGGGACTTGGATGAACCTTTTACATGTACATTGAGGCAGCTTTATGGTTACTTATTATTATTTTTGGTTCGTCCCATAGATATCAGTAGTAAAGGATATAAAAAAAAAAGCTAACCAGGGTGCCCACCTTGGATAGTGCAAGCTTCACCCCATTTCTTACAGTTAACTAATTCTAAATATGTATTTTTGGTTAATACAGAGAAAGCCGTTTGCATTTCATTTTACATTTAATTTTACTTTAATTAACCCGCCAACTTTTTTTATTCTAGCATTTCATTTACTCCTGGGCCTACCCACTCCTATTGTCAACAGCCAGTCGGAATGTAAGACCTTGTTTTAAAACTTTCTTTTCTGTTGTGCAGTAGCAAATGAGTGAGGAGTTCAGCCGCTACTTGTCAAGCTTACCGTGATGTACGTCTGTATAATGTCTGTTGTGGTGGCAATGGTGTTTCACATTTATCAAGCAGGACAGTGTGAAATGCAGAAATGGATAAAGATGTATTTTACACAAATCTCAATAAAGAAAAAAATAAAAAAGCGTTAAGAGCATATTGAGCAGATTGCTAGAGATATGTCCTGCTTATTTTTTCAGCCTGCAGGCTGCTTCAATCAGTGGTGTACAGAAGACACGGTAATATTTATTGACAATCAGTTTCAATTGAAGTATCTGTTATTTTCAATTTGTAAATGTTACATAAATATATGAAATGTGCTGGAGACGTGAACTACATATGAATGAAAGTTTGATTGCAATGACTGCATGGAATGATGGATGGTTTGTCTAAGCTGTAGAATTATGAAAATGCATTGGTTTATTTACGTAGGCTACTGGTAGAGTTTAGAGGACACTTCTCCAAACTATCTCTACAAAATGCGCACGATCCACTGTTTAATAGAGGAGGGAATTTCAGTTGGCACATGGGGCATATTTACTAAAGTTGAATTGATTTTCAGTTTGAAATTGAACAGAAAAAAAGCGTTTTTTGTTTGTTTTGTTTTTTTACTATCCTTCTTTTCTCCTATTTACTAAGCCCATTTTTAGGTTTCCGGCACTTATCACTGAATATCGATATCACCAAAATATAATATCAATAACGATATTGATATCGTGGATCTTTGCTCCAGTGATTTTTCACGACATTTACTAAAGTAGGTGTTTGGTTGTTTTTTTTCCAGTCAATTTGACCTACATTACATTTTGCCACTATCTGGGTGGCGTTATTCATTATTTTCAATGGGCTTTAAGTGTCATTTTAGTTCTTTAGTTATGTTTGTTGAAATGGCGTAGATAACGTTATCGTTATGTTAACATTTACATTTAAATTTACAGTTAAATCCATGAATGCTGTATAGCGTTAAGTGATATCAATATCGTTAAATTTACTGCACACTTCACCGCGATAACATAAACATCGCAGCCTAATAAATAGCTAACAGCCAAATGACCCAAATTCACCGAAATAATGGTGATAACTGTCGCAAAACAGTGATAATGAGGTTTTTGACTTAAGTAAATATGCCTCATATTTAGAGAGAATCCACTGGCATTCCCATATAAAAGGCGTGTTTTTACTTTGTTTATTTTGTTTTGTCATACTGTACATGATTAATACAGCTAAGAAAGCTCAACAGGTGAGAAATGGTTACAACCTGTACAGATAAAAATGACACAAAGCAATTAAGATCAGGAATTTGAAATGCTGATGTAAAATGTACATATATATACAGTATATATATATATATATATATATATATATATATATATATATATACAGTATACAGTATATGTCTGTGTGTATGTTTGTACCTTAAGAGAAGCAAGGAAAAATCATAGTTTGTTTTTTTATGAGAATAATTTTTCTATACTACAGACAGGTAGTAAGACAGTAGACAGAGTGGCTGGTATAGTAATATTTCCCTACTAATGGTAACCAAGAAGACAAAGGCAAATAACCAAGTTTCTATTTAGGCTTATTTAATTGTATTATATTGCTGCAAAGTCCTTCTATCTCTTAACCCAGTGCTCTAGTAAAAACTACAGATGTTGCTGGGCTGGCTTTGTCATTTAACACTTTGTTAAAGGAAAACGTTTGCAATATTCCAACACAATAGTTGGACTACTCAATGTAAGACATCAATCCTATGAAACAAACCCCTGCTGGAATATAATGTCGTGTTCAATTGTCAAAATCCACTCTAAAGAAGTAATTCAGGAAAGAGCAAAGTTACCTTTTGATGCTTCTCATCAGTTCGCTGAGACGGGTACGCGCTCCCTGGTCTCCTTGATGCGGAGATCAGCGAATGCTTTAAAGGTACTTCGGCTCACCTCATGACCACTCGAGTCGCCTCGCCTTGCAGGAGACCAGGGAGCGCGTACCCGTCTCGGCAAACTGATGAGAGGCATTGCAAGGTAACTTCGCTCTTTCCTGAATTACCCCTTGGACAGAATCATCCCTGTACATCTGATGTGTACTAATATGTGAGTCAATATTTTAATTTATATTGGTACAGTTCTGAAACCTCTATCAGGTTAGGGGATGTTAAAATAACTCAGTTCCAAATCTGCAGTCCTTCGTTTAAAGAAAAAATAAATGCGTAAAGTTTCAAATGAATTTTTGAATATACTGTTTTAGGGGTTGCTATTTTTTTCATGATGCACTAGTTAGTCTTGTCTGACCTTGCTGAATTTTACTGTCTTAGATTTCCTTCTAAAATACTTTGCTATCTTTTTGTGGAGGGACTTGACTTCAATACAAGCTCTTGTGATCTACATATTCTTCATTTGGTAATTATTAGTCATTTATATTTGCATCAGGAGCAGTTTAAGAGATTAAAGGAGATTTAACAGATTTTTAGTTTGAATATACACTAAAGCATAACACGATTTTAATGAGAAATATCTAATGGAATTTTTTTTTCTATTTCTCTGAGAAAACTGTCCTCTCTACATAATACGAGCTTTGGCTTATTCACTATTCATGCAATAAACTAGATTCATTTACTTTGTGATATTAAAAAACGATGTTGTTTTGTATTTATACAACTGTGATATCCAAAAAATGCATTTATATTTGTTTTTCCCCCCACAAATATCAAAATATTCCCCAAAAATATCAAAAGGAACTTTAATTTCTTCCCAACGAAAGCATTTTGTTTTTACAGATATTTTTTGCAAACGTACACATTATACTTTTTTTTTTAGTAGAAAAGACAGTTTATCATAGAGAAACTATTACTTCATGTTTGTGTGTGTTTAATAATTTTCCAATTTATATTAGCAATGACCATGAAACTGTGAATTCAGGATTAAACAGCTGAAAAGGTAGCCACGATGGGAAGGTGTAGAGACATACCTGCTCAAGTTTAATCTGTGTTTAAGGTAGGGATATTGGAACACAGGATATGATTGTCAATGGCAAGGTGGGCCATAAGCTTGAGGTCAGGGCAGGTAGTCAAAATACCAATTCAATTAAAGTTCAAAACATGCCAAAGTGATGTAAGCGACAAGATTTTGGCAGAATCCTCCATTTCAGGAACACGATGATATTATTGGATGGTGGATGCTTTCAAAGAGCAAATCAAAGGGAACCAGAAAGGAGTGGGTGTGACTTGCTGTACCAGTGAGCATTATAACAATTTCTATTTCCTTTAATGGGAACAGTTTCCCACAAGAGTATATACCTATTGTACATGGTGTGGGTCATGGTCAATAGGGATTCATGATATTTCTTTGGGTATACCTTCTTCTCTACCAGATACTAAATTCCTCTCATGGGTCTCTCTAATGCTACCAAATTCTAAGCATGATTCTTTTGAATTAGAAGGTCCTCTTATTTAATCTCAGTTGCTCTTTAGCCTACAAACCATTGAATTTTGATTGGTAAGATATTTGCCTGTAGATTTTGTGCTAAGTGTTTCTTACATTTGTTTCTTGCAAATTCACATTTTTATATTGGTGGTTTCTTATCTTTTTTTTATCTAAGTAGGAAGTTCCACGGTAAGTAAAATACAGTACAGTATGTCTTGTAGTGTTATCCAACATGAGTATTTCCAATGTTTTTTCTATTTTTACTTTAGTACCAATCATATCAGGTATTTATGATTCATAACGTAGTCTTCATGTGAAAGTTAAGATATAATTGATTCATAACTAAGGGAGTATGTGCTCCCCTGAATGTTGATTGGTGATTTTAGTAAATGGGTTACATGTGTGACTTTAAAGTACGCACTGTCCCCTTAACACTGTAAAGGGGGGTAATTATCAAGGATATTCTTATCTATTTGCAGATTTTCAACTTTAGTTGCCACTTTCCAACACAATTTTCAGCGAATGTGATTTTTTTTCAATTATGACTAATTTATGAAGTGGCAACTAAAATTTTTTGTGACTGAAAATGACTAATAGTGAAAAAAAGTTGGCATTTTACATTGCATTCAGTGGAGCACCTTGTGGATTGCGACTATTTTTATTATTGGTGATTTTTTTTTCACTGTAAAAAAATTACAGAACAAAAATTTGTACAAACGTCTTCCATAGAGAATAATGGGTTTTCACATTTAGTAAAGGGAAACCAAGTCAGAAACATGTTATCGCACATTAAAACAGTAACTATGCTACATTCACTATGAATACATGGATTACTCTATTTTTGGTTTTTATTTCACATCGTTTCATGTGGGGAACAGGACATGTAGTGAAAAGGTGTGACTTGTAAGATGTTGGTGGGACCTCCATTATATTATGTGGTAATAATAATTACCATAATTTTTTCCTCCCTAAATTCTTTCAAAAGGGTTTAATAAATAGCAATTTTGGTGGCATCAACTTTTTTTGTCCTATTTCACGCAAATTCGATATCGATATTCTTGCCACCTTTTTGTCAACTTTGATAAGTAACCCCCTAAATAATTTCCTTTTTTAAATAACATTTAAAAAAATCTACTGTATTAAGTTCAGTCTTACCCAAAGAATCTTTATGTTGATCAAGTATGACAGCTGTCAGTTCATTCAAGAGAGAAAAAATAGCTAAAAATTTTTTTCCCCTTTCTGCAAAGGTGTGCAAACTATTTTAAACCTCCCAATTATCCACTCATTTCCTTCTCTTTAATGAGAAAATCCCATATCTTGGCAATCTGCAGATTGTAATTTGATTATGTCAGGACGTTTATTTGTACCAAAAATAATAATGGAGAGTGCACACTATATATTATGGTATATTATTGGATTATCCCTTTAAATTACCTTTCTTTATTTGGATAGAAGCACTCCACCCCCAACACCAGTTCCAATAAAAAGTTCAGCGGGTGTTATTAGCATACCGAATAGACTACAGTATGTATAAACTTCATATAGGCTTGGATAAGTGACAGATTGCTTCACTGACCACCATTAATAGTAAGCTATTTATAATATTGTAATATTGATAAAATAGCTAGGTACTTACCAACGTAGGGTATCTTAACATGGTGGCCACCTTGTCATATTATGCAAACTATGTAATGTACACTAGTTTCTTTGTGTAATGTTTATAAATGGGACATTTATTTGTGACATGTTTAGGTGCCCATGGGGGTGATTGAGACTTTTAATCCGGAAATTAATAAGCCACACTACACAACAATTTGCCTGTAGTCTAATTGTAGTGCTAATTAAACATACACACTAAGGCGAAATTTAACAAAGTCGAAAATATCACAATATCAATCATTTTGACACAAAATCAAATAATAATTTATACAAAGAGAAAATTAATTTACTGCAATGTCAAAAATTCAATTGAAACTTTTCAATCTGTTTGTTTCTATGGAAAATCCATAATATCCATCATTTCGATGGGAAAAGTCAATATCACAATATCGAATTTTAGTTATCGAAATATTAAAAATTCGATAGCAATTTCAGTCATTTTCCAATTTTTCAATCAAATTTTTCAATCGAAATGTCAAAAACTACCTTTTTGACTTTAATGAATTTCACCCTTTAAACTGCATATTGCCATGGCAATGGACTGAAATTGAGCAAATTGTTGAATAACATTTTTTGAGAGCAGCAGTGGCATATCATAGCAAATTCATTAAGGATAACCCAATTATACTTTCTGGACAATCAGAATGTTCGCTAGGTGTTAAAAGGTCACCTCCCTATGCAGTGATCTGCTTGTTAGGGCAGCAGTGCTTCACCATTCAGCTTGGCTATTGTACCGTCTGTTGCTTAGCAATGCTAACAGTCTTTTTTGTTGAGTGCTGTGCAGTGCTAGCTGTCCCTCTCTAAATAACAAGTGGTTTATTCAGTGGCTTTATGCTTGGTTTTTGGATGGTTGTTCCACATTCTCCAGCCACTACCTCATTTGGGGTCCTACCATCTGTACTGGGGGAGATCTGGGGTCTTTTCAGCCCATCAGCTCCTAACAGCGCCACAGCCACTATTCACCTTATTATGCTCAAAAAACAGTTTGTGATCATTTTTACAATAACTGCAACTATACCCAGTATAGGAGTTTGCAGAACTGACTTCGCTAAAATAATGGGTGAATTGTCATAATGTGTGATGAATGAACTTTGACAGGCAACTTCACTCTTTCATGAGTAACCCCCACCCCACTTACTTTTATGCATCATTGTTGCCTATCTCAAGTATTATTTATACTAAAAAAAGATTGTTACAGATGAGAAACAGGCGTTATATTTTGCAGATCCCTAAACTAATTTTAGTAGACATTGAAACAACAGTGAATCAAAGTGTTTACTAATAGTAGGTTTAATATTCTATTCATTTTTTATATCAGTGAAGTCTGTCTAATTTTATATATGTCTCCTGTTGGTGCATAAAGCCTTCTTGTGAAATGATACTGGATCAGGATTTAATTTGATCCATATAACCTAAAGAACATGCTGTCAGTTTTTGCATTGGAAATTGCATAATTTGAATTGTATCAACTTTGATTGTAAAATAGCAAAATATAATGAAGAAATACATTCATTTTTGACTTCTTGGTTTTTTTCAGCTCAAATGGAAAATCTGTTACATGGGCACAGAATGAAAAAAGCAGCAAAAGTCAACATCTTTGGCAAAGACTTTCAGTTCATGTTAAGAAGAAGGATAGTACGAATCAAACTGCTGTCATTAAGCCCTTTTCAAAAGGGAGCAATGAAAACCGATATATCAGCACTTCTTTTCCAGACAGCAGTGCCAAAATGTTATATGATGTCTCAGAAGCTGAAGAACATTATCCAGTACAGTACAGACCACAAACTCCTTCACCAATCAGTACTGTAAGCCAGAGAGCAATTGCAACAAGCCGCACAGATGATGATATCCCTTCATTTCATTCTGAGGCTGCCCAGAGGAGTGGCTCCTCACAAGGTTCTCTGATGGATCAAATTAGCAGTGTTGTTACCCGGTTCACTGCTAATATTAGTGAGTTAAATTCCATGATGCTATCTGCAAATACTCCTGGAACAATGGTGCCAACTCCACTGTGTTCTTCCTATCTGATCCCACGAGAGATTCAGCTTCCCACAACTATGACCACATTTGCAGAGATCCAGCCAGCTCCAACCATCGAATTTAATGGCGGGACAAAGTCTACCAGAAAATCTTCCGAAAGCGTTAAAGATAGCACTTCAGAGGCAACAGTAGTTAAACAAGATGTTGAGGAGTTAGTAGCTTTAACTCCACCTTCTCCTTTTAGAGACTCCATTGACTCAGAAAGCACTTCCCCTAGTTCTCCAGTTTCAGAATCAGCACTCTGTATTCCTTCCTCCCCTAAATTTGACAATAGAATCATGAGAGATTACTCTCAGAGCTCCTCCTCATTGTGAATGTATTAAAAGGTAATGTTGGATATCAACATCTATGAATTTGGGGGTGAACACAATTCTTGTTTACACAGATGTAAAACATGGTCCCCATGTAAGTAACTGAAGAAAGAGCAGGTTATGATTAGAAGTCCCATCCTAAAATGTAAAGCAGATTCCAAATGAGTGGCCTTAAAATATGGTCTTTTAAGAAAAAAACGGTTAATTTGCGGGGTTGCTTAAGGAGTCAAAAGATTATATATAAAAAGTGTAAGTATAAAGTGCTTTGAATTAGTTTAAGTTAGTCTGACATGAACAGAAATGGATTCTGATCAGCTAAAAACATTTTCTTTGTTTACTTTGATTCTCTTCCCAGAAGTGAACCTTGATCTTTTATCAAGAGTAGAAGACCAAACATGAATGTACTTTTTCTAAGAGACTCAAAATCTGGGACCAAAATGGTAGACCTTTTTTTTTTTTTTTTCTATGAAGAAAACTGTAACAAAAGAGCAGTAACTCACAAGTAACTAAACGATCAAATAATCTTTTTTTCATGTCCAATATTGGACATAATTATCCAATGTGCAGCAGTAAGTGACTGTGCTTTTTAGGGCTTCATTTACAACGTCCTTTATGAAGTTGTCTTTTTGTAACTATTGATCATTAATCATTTTCTAATTGTTTATCGCTGTTTCAAAAACAGGGGACTTGGAATTTATTATCAGAAAATTGTCTGTTTCACCGTGTTGCCAACAATACTGAAGTAGCAAAAAAAAAAACAATTTTTTGGAGCACTGTTTTGTAATTTCCCTCATAACTGGAATTTGTTTTAGTGAATATGTTTATAGCGTTGGTAAAATGAGGTGTAACTGCATCCCAGTTTTCTGACTTCTTTTTTTTTTTTTTAAAAGATAAAAAAATAGCATTATTTTTATAACATTGTGTGTTTCATTGCCTTTTGCATGTAACATATTAAAATGAGTTAATTGTGTTACTTGGACTGTATTGAGGGTTCTCCGCAGAAATTGTCAAATGAATGAGTAATTGATGAGTATGTCTCATCAGCTTAGAACAAGATATATCTGTTTTGCATTGATGCATTGGTATTTTATCCTGAAACTGTGTTTGATTATGATTTTTCAAAGCAATATATTGTGAAAACATTTTAAACACACTAAATACATTAATTTTGATCATATTTTTACAACTGAAAAAATTCCCAGTTTTACATTTTTTTGAGGGGGGGTAATTGTTTCTAAATTAATTGATGGGAGTTTATTAGGAGAACAAATAATATTGTCTATATTATAAGCACATAACATATAGAAACTATCCTTGAGTGCCAAAAAAATAAATAAAAAAATGAATAGTGCTAAGAAGGGCAAAATTTATTAAATTCGAAAAGATCACTCTGGGGCTTTCTGAGTTTATAAAGAGAAATCTCGCATTGTTGTCACAAGATTTTTCAAGATCTCGTTTTTCAATCTCAATTTTTGAATTTTTTTTGATGGAAAGGTAGCCATACTTTACATTAGTAGCATGGCTAAATTTCCTTGGAAAATTTAGAAAAATCATGATTGAAAAACTCAATCTTGAGATCTTGAAAGAAATCAACAATGTGAGATTTCTCTCAGTAAACTCGAAAAGACCCAGAGCAGTCTTTCCAAGTTTAATAACTTTCACTCTTAAGGTCTTCTTAATTAAACCATTAGGAGCCTTATTAAAAATAGATTTCTACAAAAGTGGAAGAATTTATGACAGAATAAATATAGAGTAATTTACTAAAATAGTAGAATTCACACTTGTTCAGTCAATCTTCCTTACAGCTCCTCCGTCATCCAATCAGGTTAGGGAAAAATTTTAAGCAATTACCTTTCTTTTAAACCTGATTATTTGACATAAGCCAAAAAAAGATTCACTGGACTAGTGCAAATCTTACTCTTTTATTATACCACACTCAGAGTATACAATAGAATTTATTTTTAACAAAATAAATATAAACCAGAGTAGTCATATAAAATACCAACCTTTAAAAATTTTATTTATTTTTTTAATTGTCAGAAATGATGGCGTAAAACTAAAAAGGAGCTTGTAAATGAAAAAAAAATTTAAATGTGGACTTTTTTGTTTACTGTTTATGTGTTTTTGGGAGTTTGATATTATTATTTTTTATTTCTACATAGATGTTTTAGACTTTTTTTCAGTATACTATTATATCAGATACAGCTAAAATATGCATATGTTTATTTTGTACATTTTTTTGTGAATGCAGTTAAGTTAAAACACCAATTTACTTTCAGAATTATTTGTATATTATTCACAATTTCTTGCCCAGTAGTATATAATGTTATGGTTTATTTAGAAACAATGGCAGAAGATTTTCTTGCAAAAATGTTATAGCAAGAACCATGAAAGCACTGCAAATAATATATTTTTCAGAATCCCAACATAGAATAAATGAACAGAAATTACTGATGACAGTCTAATTGTCTGAAATACAGCTAACAATATCTGATAGTGAAATTAAATCAGTTTTAAACAATGTATTTTTGTAAACATTAATTTTTTCTTAACTCAATTAAAGGGGTTATATTGAGACTCCCATTTCATGAAAAATTCAGAAAAATAAATAGCTTTTAGTTGCTTTATTTTATTTGTTTAAAAAAGACGTTAACATTATTTTTTCCAATTTAGGATAGGAATAATGTTATTATAATGAATAAGCACAACTATTTTTCGTGGTGATCTAGCCTAAGTGATAATAAAAGGTACTTATTTAGGCCCCTATGCTACATGTCCAGAAATAGTTTGATTACTAAATCACTAAAGGTGAAAATTATTAAACTAGGAAAGACTTCTCTGGGTCTTTCTGAGTTTACTGGGAAAAATTTTACATTATTCTCATGAAATTTCTTTCGAGATCCAAAGGTCCAGTTTTTCAATCCTGATTTTTCAAACTTTTCGATGGAAAGGTATGGCTACCTTTCCTTCAAAATTTTTTTGAAAAATCGAGATAAAAAAACTCAATCTCAAAATCTTGAAAAATATCATGAGAAGAATGCTAGATTTCTCCTAGTAAACTCAGAAAGACCCAGTGCGGTCTTTCCGAGTTTAATAAATTTCCAAACGTGTGTGTTTAAAGAAGGAGTCACCTGCAGAAGAATGTCTCCAAACTTCTTACAGTTAACAGGATCTTAGCATAAAATTATTTAAGTACTTTCTCCACTTTTTCTAACTATTGTCTCTAGTTTTGTAGACATATATTGTATTTTTTCTCACAGCAAAATTGGGAGAGGAAGTGGCAGTCAGTCCATCTGTTTATCATCTACAAGATATACAATTTTTTTTTATCTATTAACCCCTCAATTTTCTAAGAATTTAGCAAAGGAGTTGCCAATATACATGACATATATTTGTTTTTATTTGAGAGTTTGAGCTATAATATGTATGTGCACAGCCAACTATTTAGCAATTTTTATTCATAGAAAATCTAACTAATTCATGCACAGTAGACAACTACTATATTTATATTTCAGAGCATTTGAACACTGCAGTGCTCCCAGGGAAATATGTAAATTAATGCTTCCAAACATAAAGGGATTGACTGAAGATTCCAAAGTTTAACATTAGATATTATGGACTAAATTTATTAAAGTTTTACAGAGTAAAGTTTTAGGGGGGAATTCAGAAAGCTCCGAAGTGAGGTGCGTAGTGTTCGCCTCACTTCGG
>WMED01002166.1:0-23437 GCA_019650415.1 Pipa parva
TATATATACATATACACACAGTATATAGATATAGATATATATAGATATATTTAGACTAGATTTGAATAAAACAATAAGCTGGTCCCAGCTATTCCCATTTTATTAAAAAATTCAGAATAAACACTGTAAGCGCTTAGATTAGTAATGTGTGTACCTATGAATCTTAAGAAGGATAAGAAACATTCTATGGAAATGGTGAACACTGCTTGTATGAGTATGACAATCACACGATTCTGTAAACACAGTACAGATCAGTGCTATGCTTAAAACGCTTTTTCCGATATCACATAAAGTGACTGAACACATCCTCATACCTGCACAGAATTTTAATTCAAACATTCCATTGTCAATTTGATTGTCATTTTTTTTTTTTACCCTATATTTTTTCTTTCTGTACCTTTTTTTTCCTCAATCATATGATAAGTCTGACAATTTGTCATGAAATGTAATCTGCCCCTTTGTTGAAAGAATCTATTTTGGTATGGTATTTTAGAATAGTTGTAACAGAATTATTTATATTGATAATACAATATATTACTATTGTAATCTCTTTTACAAAAACTCCACTTTATACCACCTAGCCCCTTTTATTCTTGTAGGGTCCAGTCTCTTGTATCTGATTGGCCATTGCATTGTGTCTGTCCAATCAGCAGCAGGTGCACCAGACATTCTAATCAGAACAGTTGGGGGGGGGAATTCACAATGGTGCGAAGTGAGGTGCGGAGTCTTTGCCTCACTTCGCACTGACTGATATGCGCTCGCTGATGTCCTGCACGCAGACATCAGCGAGCACTTTAAAGGGATTCCAGTCTCGACGAGACCAAAAAAAGTTGCCTCGCCGAGACTGGAATCCCTTTAAAGCGCTCGCTGATGTCCACGTGCAGGACATCAGCGAGCGCATATCAGTTCAGTGCGAAGTGAGGCGAAGACTCCGCACCTCACTCCGCACTATGGTGAATTTCCCCCTTGGTCATTAACTGTAAAATGGATGTGTTACAGCAATTTCTTAACAAAGAGATGTTCTAAAATGTATTCAATATTAAATATTACTGGTATTTATATTAAAGTGTAAATCTTTTCAGAAATCCCTTATTTGTTTTCTAAAATACCTATATTTGTATAAACACAAGGGGACTAGTGCCCCTTTGGTTCTAAAAATATAGAAAATGGGAACCAAACAAAACAATTTTCCCACCATTTTCTAATTTGACAGGAGAGTCATGAAATGGCGGCTCTCACTTGTGAACAAAGATAAATAGCAATAGGGAAATGGCAGGTGCATATCTTGCCATTTTGCTAATATATACCTTATGTAATAATAATAAATCATTTGTCTTCCTAATTGTTGAGATTGGAAACCATGATGTTTCTGTTCATGGGTCTAAAATTGCTTTATATGAATATCCCATCAGGAGTGTGAATAAAATTAAAAAATCCATATTTACAGTCAGTGAGCAGTGGAGTTTTTCTCCAGGCGTAGATGGGATACATATGGCGATATGTCATTTATTTAACAGATATACCATGACAGAATATACTAATAATGAATCTGCATCAAAGGTCCGCTAAAAATATGGAAATGACCCCGGGATACACAGATCTCTGCATATAACTGTATTCCCAGCGGTGAGTGATTTTCACACTTAATCTAGTTACATTTCTTCTATATTTTACATCGCTGAACACTTCACAAGGTTGCGCACGGCAGGAACCAAGAAGCTGCTTTATTCCAATAGTAGTTTGGTGAGTGAAAATCTTAGCATCAAAAGAGATCTGGTGGTCCAGCCCAACATGGAACGCTTTAACATACGTCTATTATTAACTAAGTAGATGGATGCCCAGGGCGAAGCAATCAAAAGCTTTTTATTTATTATTTTTTTTAGTATAAAATTATTCTTTTTTTCATGATTTTAATGAACTCATTTTCCCTCCATAAGGCCCTATCCATTCCTGTTTTTTTTTTAAATTTAATTACAGACTCCATTTGTAAAAAAAAAAAAGACGAAAGTGCTGCTGCTGTGCGCGCTTGCGTCCTCCTTTTCTTTGTTTTAAGGCAACATTGATTATTTTTATCCTTTGTTAAGTAACACCTGCCCCAATGCATATCAAAACTGAAAATAAGTAAATTACAAATTTAAATTTATTTTTTAAATCAATTTAAATCAATTTAGCAGGATAGCACAGTTCTTCTTCAGGTAAGGATAGTCAATAAAATTTTTCCAATCACCCCTAAAGAAGTACTATTATTACCTTTGAATATGCATGAAAGATATATTTATGGAATAATGGGTTTCACCAGGCTAAAGGTGGAATTTACAAAAATTTAAAAGGTTAGTTTTTTTTTTTCAGTGAAAAAGTAGCCAGAGTACTTATGTAAAGCATGGCTACTTTTCCATGGAAAAAATCAATTGAAATATTTCAATCTATGGACTGTTTTTACATAAAAAAAAAATCAAGAAGGTCGAATTCGATTTTTGTAAATTTTGCCCGATCGGGTATCTTTAAATATTAGTAGAAACAGCAATATCAATATATTTCACCACTTTTACCAAGTCAACAGAATGTAACGACTTTTAGAAACGTCCCCCTTTGAGTCAACATCCTAGAATAGTTCTAAGATTTGAGATCCAGAACAAAAGAAACTTTAGTTACTAGCAGAACATACTCTGCATTTTAACGATTCTGTCAAATCCTAGAAAGAAAATGAGGGTTTTTCTTTCAACTTTCTTAGATTGTTGTTAAGTAGGGGCTGAACTAAATCCTGACAGTAAAATGAATGCCACTGTCAATGGGAATAAGCCTTTCAGATAATTACATAGAGCACCCAGGATTTTGATGCACCCCTCATATATTTTGAAGCGCCTTCCTTCTAATTATAAACAAAAGACGTTCTTATGTGAAAACATGCGTTTCAGAAAATAAATAACTGATTAAGGAGACTATGCTGGGTATGTGCAATTATTTATAATTATTCTCACATGAAACAAACACACACACACACACAAAATAGGACCTCGTGATAAAGAAAGATAAAGTATTGTGTGGAGATTCTATGGAACAGTTTAGATTTTTGAAGCTGTTTGTTGAACAAAGGGATAAAAATAAGATCATATTAAAAAAGGAGGGTCCTCACAAAGACGCTTGTCTCCAGGAGGAATGAAAGCTCCATATATATTATCAGACTATCATTCACTCAAATGGCTTTTTAAATCAAACACATATGAATTTCTGCATTAAGAAGGCTGTGTATCTAACCAGAACTCACAAAGCTGAAATTCTTCATATTAATCTATTATGTAACAAGGGGGTCTTACCTGAAAAACCTTTGTCTATAATAGACCACCTGCTATCCTTTACTGTATTTTCTTTGGCTCCCTAGATACTAAGCTTTATAGTGCGGCACTTGCTACCTTAAAGGGATGCATTGGTTCACACTCAGGGGCTTATTCATTAAATTTCGAATGGTCGTCTAACTAACTGAACAGTCCTGTTGTTTCACCAATTCATCAAGCGTAGCACAGTGTTCCTCCCTCATTTTTATTAGTGTTAGGGAGAGCGTAGTTTGTCACATCATAGGGGCAGTGGCCCTGAGAATTGGTCAAGAAATATAATGGGTGAAATTTACATAAACATGGAAAGGTTGACTATGACCTTTTCAAGTTTTTTCAATGAAAAATGGCCGTTTGATTGAAAAATATCGACCGCTATTTTTCTACTGAATTTTTTTTATCTTTTTTTTGATGAGAAAGTAGCGATAAGTACTTTGTCTACTTTTCCATTGAAAAAAATTGATTGAAATCTGCCTCAAGGAAGTGTAGACTTAGGACATCTTCATGATTGAGGTTCCAGTGTAGGGCATGGAGTCCCTGCTTAGTGGTAGGGTTGGGTTACCTATCAAATCAATTTTTAGTGGCTTATAGGGTGTATGGGTTTAATGCCCCTGCACAAACTTCTGAAACCATCCTCTTGGGGGTTGTTCACTATGTTAATCTTGCTGTGTTTAAAAAGACTGTTAATCAATATTGTGGCATTTAAAGGAAAAATGTGGGTGGTGTGGGATGGGTAAAGGCAGGTACTTGGGAATAACAATGAGGGGGGGGGTCACAGTTGTAGCTGTTGTGATTGATTCTGTTTCTCACAGTCATTGTGCTGGTCAGATTTTGTATTGGGTTAATTACTTCCTAGTTCTGTTAACGAACAGACCTAAAGTGATCATTTGTTCCTACCAGTCTGCACTGCACAACTCTTTGGCAATGGAAGGATTAACTAAAGCAGTAAGAGGGACATCTTAATATTTAACCATGTCTAAGCAATGCATCTATAACTGTATCGTATTCATTTTAACATATGAATATTGAATGAGAATGTTATTGCTTATCTTTCTCTGCAGAGGACATTGAATTACATGTCGGAGCCTGAAGTGTATAAGAACAGTAATATGTATCACCCTAGGGTGATTAAAAGGTCACTAAAGCAACAGGTGCCTCAGTGACCCCCTGGGGAATACAGGGACATTAGCACTGTTTGCAAAGTTTCCATCTGGCACAAGAACATATTAATAAGTAACAAAGCTTATATGAGGGCAGGCTATTTGGCGCTGATCTGTAATTCAGAAAAAAAATTGTATAGATATATAGATATAAAATAAAATAGCTTTGGCTGCACATATATCCATCCTGCACCTATTATTCTGTGTATTCAAAGCAGGGCTGTTTCTAGGGTTGACTAAGCTATATGACCACATGGAGCAGATGGAGGGAGGAGATTTAAGTTGTGGCCATAATGCCCAGGCACCTAGCAACAATAATGGCATTGAATAATGCATGTGCATGTGGCCATACTTATTCAGGATCTTGTGACACTCTGTGGGATAGGTGATTATCTGGAGGAAGTGAGTTGGTGAAAATGTGTTATGGATGGGTAAAAGAGTGCCAGGAGGCAATGTGTTTTAGATGTCACTAAGATTAGCACCAGGGTAACTGCACTGTTGAATGTACTAACTTCCTGGATTTCTGACCTTTGACCTGTTTAGCTGTCTACACTTAAATTATACCTTGCTTGACCACTGCTACAACTCTGACCTTGCCTGTTTCTGTTGTTCTCTCCCACTCCTCTACTCCTCATCAAACACTACTCCATGGAGTGTTGTCTCAAGGGCCTCAACTAGGGGATCTCTTTGTAGCAAAGACCATAACACCTTGTGGCATTGAGGGTGATGACCAGGGGTCACTTAGACTCTGCACCCAGTTTAGCCAATGTCAAAATTTCAAAGGAGCTTTACAAGCTAATTCATGTAACACTCTTCCCAACCTAATTACATAGTATCCCATGCATGTAACTACTGCCAGTGTGATATAAAATGCACAGCTATGGGCTGACTACCATGTATTCTTCTTCAAGTATATTTAACCATAGAGTTACCAGATAATCAAGGGAATTCATCAACAGGGTCATTCGTTTACAAAGGTCTAGTAAACCATAACAACCAATCAGTAGTCAGCATTCTCTGGTGTCAAGCAAGAATAATGAAAGGCAAATTATCCCCTGTTGATGAAGTCTCCTGATGGGGATTAATCAGGTGGTCTACTCCTGTTCCTACCTGTGGCATACTAGGATAGTACTTCTCTTATGGGATGAACCATCAACCTTTAGTTGAGGGATGTTTGTTTATAGGAATCCTTCTTTTGTTGGAGTCTGTTAGCCAGATGAAGGCCTACACTGTGAGATAGAAATATGCTATATTGGTGCTGGGTTCTCTCTAACCTTCAAACTGCTCACTAGATCCCTGGCTAAGCATTTTTCTACTATCACTGCTATATACTGATAACTATTAAGAACCATAATTAAGGAGAGTAACAAACACTCTTTCAATCAGACTGGGGGAAATTTTAACAATGACAGTAATTACCATTATCCGCATTGTAACCCAACACCTTGATGTGATCACCAAATAAACTGTAAATCACAAAATAAAACATAGTAACAGTTAAAATGCCACAAAATGAAAAAAAGACTATCCAGTTCATTCTATTATCCTCTAATGTTGATATCCAGATGTGATTGTAATAGTAGGTCTCAAAAAATTCAAAATCATTTTAACATAGTAACATGGTTTATGAGGCTTAACAATGACACAATTTCATCTAGTTCAGCCTATTTTCCTGCAATCTTGATCCAGAGGAAGGCAAAAAAAACCATGACGCAAGATCCAATTATTTTCATATTAGGGAAAAAAATCCTTCCTAACTCTAGATATGGCAATCAGAGTAATTCCCTGGATCAAGATCCCACCTTCACTTATCCAGTACCCATAACTTGTAATGTTCTTACACTGAAGGATCAGAATAAATTCCCTGGATCGAGTGCCCACCTTATCTAGTACCCAAATAATTTTTTACTCATCTCTGATCTCATTAGAGAGACCCTTTATTGGGGATATGGGTAGCTGTTTTGGTCTAAGTCAGGGGTGGGCAAACTACGGCCCACGGACGTCTTTTGGCCAGCCTGGTGTGAAACAGGGCTGAGCTAGGGGGAATAGGAGAGGGCGCACTATCTATGTGTGAGCTGACTGATGTAGCCCTTAGTGCTACAGCGTTCATCTCTCCTCTCCCCAGCAATGATTTTAACTTCTCAGCTTACTGGAAGTGAAACAGTGCTGGGGGTAGGGAGAGAGGAACCCTGAAGTACTAAGTGCTACAGCAGACAGAGCTAGGCCACAGAAAAGATAGGTAGGAACAGGGAAAATGAAGGGGCATGAAGATAGCTGGATTGTAGGGGCAGCACAGTATGGGAGGAGGGTTGTGGGGGTAGCACAGTATGGGAGGGGGGTTGTTAAGGCAGCACAGTGTGAGAGTGGGGTTGTGGGGGAAACAGAGTGGGAGGGGATTGTAGGGGCAGCACAGAGTGGGGGGGATTGTGGGGGCAGCACAGTGTGGAAGAGAGGTTATGGGGGAAGCACACTGTGGGAAGAAGATTATGGGGCATCACAGTATTGGAGAGGGATTGCGGAGCAGCACAGTATGGGGAATGGGGGATGCTGTGGGGCAGTGTGGAATGGCAAAAGGTAGGGTTTGCCATGTTGGTTATGTTACCAGGATGCCGCATAGTTGAAGATTGTTAAACTGGCCCAATACAAGAAAACTTTGCCCTCCCCTGGTCTAGGTGAAGATTTTCCACAAAGCCCTTTAGTTACACCAAAAAATGAATTTGCATGGGATGTTGATAAACTTTTGGTAAATGCCAACCTTATCCATCTGAGAACTCCTAGCCTTGGAGTCAATCTTCACTCATCTACTGGTTCTTGCTATGACCATCCATGATATTTACTTTTAACTTGTAAGTTTAATTCGTCTTTCCCCCCCCAAGGAAGAATAGAACATTAGTATTGCAAGTCCAATTAACATTGGCTGTTGTTTGAGAATAAACTCAAGGGAGTCATGTTTCTGAGTAAAGCGTGCAGCCCTCTTCCTCAGCCTATGCTTAAAACTGAACATCTTTGTGTTCTCATACAAATCCCATTTCATAAGTGCTTATATTGATTCCAAGACAATAACAATTATACGGTGAACATACTTTAAATAAAGTGACTTTTTAAAGCTCTGTTAATGATATTGTTATTGATACAATTATTGTTTAATCCCAGATCTCTGCTTGTTAAAAAAAAAAAAAACATGCTCAGAAGGGAAATCTAAAGCTTTTGGCAATGGGTTTTTATAGCACCGAGCTAGTGATTTGACCCATAGATAAACTGTGGTCATGTGTTTGCTTTTCCTTCATGTGATGCTTTAATATTCTCAACTCATTCTGAATATACATGTCATATTAAAGAGTAGTTCCTAATAGAATGGATATGACTTGTTAGTAGGTGTATTTAAATGAACATTTACACAGCCGCTCAGATTTCTGGATGACATGGCCAGGACTAAATTGTGTTACATTTTTTTTGTGTTTAAATTTAGTTCTACTTTCATTTGCAAATCATTCTTGACTGTCAAGCAACATTGGATGTTGTAGTCTCATTCCTCTCTGACTTTATATTACAGAACTCTGTACCACACAAGAAGCTGTTCCCTTAGCTAGACCTTTTTCAAAGTTGCTTTCCACCAAACCAGTGCTGAAATAATTAGCAACACAAATGAAATCAGAGAGCAAGAGACTGCTCTACATACCCCCATCCCTATATAAGGACCTTTGTTCCTGGTTCAAACTGGTTTATGCATTCAGCTCCTGCTAAAGCCCTGGACAGCTGTGCACGATCTGTTTGACCCTGCTTCATTCTCACCTTGCAAGTTTGCCACATCTTTGACCTCTGTCGACATCAGCAAACTTTGCCACATTTGATAGTTTTCAGTTAAGTTCTCAATGAAGGGACTGTAGGACAGAAGCATCAGCTAGGATCATGGGGGGTCAGTAAGTATCTCAGGCACTGTCAGTCAGTAACACTGGGGGGTTCATTCAGTAAAAGGGTGGGTCAATCAGTAACAGGGGGGTCAGTTAGAAGCACAAGGAGAGTCAGTCAGTAATACAAGAGTGTTCAAAACATATTGATAGCAGTCAATAACAGGGGAGGAGGGGTGTAACTAATACTCTGGGGGGGTTACTTATTAACAAAGAAAACAACAGACAATATGTTAGGATAAAATATAAACTTCTCCAATCTCACATTGTGTCAAGTATTAATGGTAACTGTGTATAGAGTGAGTTTTCTCTTTAGTAATGAAGTTAAGTTTGCCCTTAGATAGTGAATATTAGCAAACAGAAAAACACAATAGCTAATGATCACTTTATCTCCCCGCTGAATTATGGATGCTATTTTCAAAGACTTTATCCTTCTTCCAAGTAAGCAGATTAAGTCTCCTATCTTCCCTGCAGCAGAGGATATAAAGCAGAGGAGTATGGAGATGAATTGCAATGGGAGGGCATTCTAGAGATAAGGGGAAGTAAAATTAAGATAAAATAGAGGAACACACCCAAAGTCACTTACCTCTATACTACTATAATGACGGTTCTGCTCAGGGAATTCTATTGCGGCTTTACAGAAATTTTCCTAATAAATTATCGCAAGTGATGCACTATTTACCGCTGAAAAATAGTTATTAAAAGCCATTTATCCAAGTAGTGCTCCACCTTACAACAGCAGCACTGGAACTGATATCCAATACTTTTTTTTTAGGAATATGACACCATGTCTAGTTAACAGCTGTGAGACAAGTGTATATAGGTCTGAGCAATTTCACTGGAAGTCCTATGGTATTTTGAAAGTTGCGTCTGCTTAATGGCATTGCATGGAAGTTGCAATAAATAACTACGGCCACTTTTTATCTAGATTGCAGAAAAGTTGCACGTGTTAACTAATCCTGAAGTTATGTAAAGGGTAAACATGTATATTAGAGGCTGTTACAATCACAGCTGTAATATCTAGAATTTTCTAAGTGTGTCTGCAACTCCCTGCTCCATTTAATCTCCAAGTATGTCGATTAAACATGCAAATGGTAATGTCCAATGAGAATCTTGTATGTGTTCCTGAACCAATGTCAGATGACTCTGTGCTTTGCTTTAGTCCAATTAAACAGTTAATTCCAAACACACCTGCTATCAGTAGTAATGGAGTATATTGCTGAATGAATGTCTGGCCATAACATTGTATTTGAGAAGTTCCCCATCAATGACCTGTGCAGATTTACTTTCCTACCTTGGTAAATTCCATTGCACGGTAGGAGAATTGCAGACACTTGCTCTGACTACCTTTTTCACTAAGTCTAGGACCTAGGCAAAGAATCAGTGGGTGCCTGTTATTTACCTTTTCATTGAAGTACATAAAATAAAATTAAAACATTTGACATCACAGGTAAAACTAAGAATATAATTAGATCTATCAAATTTGTCCTTTGCAAAACCTTCTGGCTGTTAACTCAAGGGAAGGTTAGCATTGATCAGGAACAGCCTTGCACTGAACTAAATATATTCCTGATATCTTTGCTAACTAATTCTTGGATCAGTCATAAGTACATTGTAATGGACTGCCTTGAGAATGGCCTAGCCTTATAAATACATGATAGTGCGCTGATTGTGTTCGTTTTGCTAATGCTCTAAATATACAATGTAGTTGGTCTATTGTCAACTGTACATCTTAGTCTAGAACTCTGAATATTCTAATGGTCAAGTGTGCATTATGAATGGAATTATTTGAGAGGCCCACCAGGAAACACAAAATCAGGGGCCCACCAGGAAACAAGAAATCAGAGGCCAACCAAGAAATGAGATCAGGGGCCACTGATAAACAAGAGACCAGGAGCCCAACAAGAGATCAAGGGCCCACCCGTGAGAAAAGAGATCGGGGGCCCACCCGGGAGAAAAGAGATCGGGGGCCCACCCGGGAGAAAAGAGATCGGGGGCCCACCCGGGAGAAAAGAGATCAAAGAGTAAACATTTCCACATTATTTTCCTTTCAACAGTTTTAGCTTATTATCAAAGGGCTGCATGAATTTCTCTTTATAGCCCAGCAATAATGATCGTGCTTTATGATCTGAGCTGACTGAATTGTATTTTCTCAGCAAAGCTGATTCATTTCCAAATAAGTTCACAGCTGCAGGCACACTTTAATGCAGGCAAAGGGCAAAAATATTATATATTTACAGAGATGGGGAGAGGGAAAGATAGATCGTGAGATATATAATGATAGATTAGATAGGATAGATCTACAAAAAGAGAAGGCATGTTGTCCATAGTTTATAGAGCCCCTTTAAAAATTATAATAGTGATACTCTGTGGAGCTAAAATAATATAGAATTGATAGACTGCACTGACACAGAGCCCCCTAGTGACCAAATTATTGTAAAAAGTGGTACAATATATGTTTGGCTTTATTAGGCTATACATTTTGACAAAAGCTTGATTGACATAGAACATCCAACTCCCTCAGTTAGTAAAATCCATCATTTATTACTACAACCTCCCCGCTTTAAGTATTTGTGCATTTGCGCATTGTGAGGTCAGTTATTTTTGCACACATGTGTGAGAGGCTTTCATCCTAATTCCTAGCATGTGTTGCAATTTGCAGAAAGTCATTAAATCATTTTTCAACCCTCTTTTCAACAATAATAGTCACATCCCTGTGGGAAAATAATCCTTTATCTGAATGTCACGTTCCCCGTCTCAGTACAAATGAAAATTGGAGTCGGCTCATTTGCAAGGAAGTTAATACCCAGTTTGAAGGGAATATGTATAATAATTTTCTTTAGGGAAGTTTCATTGAATTTAAAGATTTAACTTTAAAAGAGAAACTATTGCATCATAGATTAAAAAAAAAAACTAAAACTAATTCACAATTAAATTAGTAGGCAAGATTAAAGGGCAACTAAATGCTAGGCAGCCTATGCTTAGCTAAATTAGCTTGCAGTACCCTGCAGCTGACTGAGGTTTTTATCTTAATACTGAAATATAGAACAAACTGCTACAATTACAGGGACTTAGGAAGGTCCCTCACAATGACAAAGCTTATATATCAGTCCTGGGTCAGAAAGCTGAGGGGACAATCCTAAGGCTCCTGCTTTTTGTATTGTTGGAGATATCCATTTTAGTACCTAGAGGAAGATTCTGACAGCTAATTTGCTTATCTTAGCATGCAATTTAACCTGCAATGTTGCTCAAGAGGAAGGGAAAACCCAATGAGGAAAAAGCATGTATATGTATATATGCTAATACACATGGATGTGGTTAATAAAGGGAACCTCCTACTGAACAACCATGTATAAAGCATAATATAAAAGGAAAAATCCTTAATTAATGATACGTTCATAAATAAACATAAAGTACAAACAACATATTGTGTAATAACTTTAAAAATATAAACTCATGTATTTTTAATAGTATAATACTGCTGAAAATAGAGGCAGTTATATAAAGCAAAATGTAGAAAATGTAGAAAGCTGGAGCCAGTATACAACTCTAACATCAAAATTAAATGCACAGTCAGAGATTTTCACTTAAAGGCATAGTTATCTTAAAGGTGATGTATTTATAAAATGTGCCTCAGGCTGCATAATAAACACTATGTTAAAAAAACAATAGATAATAATATATTAAACGTGTGCAAGATGCTGAAATAAGTTGTGATATACAGAGTGGGTATACTGGGGAGGTAACACAAATACTTACAGATTAAATAATAGTGCTAGTGAATAAAGGCACAAATGTGACCTGGTGAGTGAAAAGTAATGTAAGCGTATTATTCATATGGAACATGTGTTAAAAAATATATATGGTGAGAGTGAAAAAAAAATAGTGAAATATATGCCTAGAAAGGCTAGAAAATCAAAAGTGAATGTGACTTTAAAATTAGTCCACAAAATAATGTACAGCAGTGATTTTCAACCTTTTTTGAGCCACGGCACAATTTTTACATTTACAAAATCCTGGGGCACACCACCAACCAAAATGACACTCTAACACAGTACATATTATACATATAGTTAATAATATATTTTATAAATGTATTTATACTCACTTAGTGTGAAACCTGGGCCTGTTTCGATGAACACAAAAGGGATATCCTGGCAGGAATGGTAGAAAGACACACACGAAGCTCTTCCTCAACAGTTCTCAGTCTCCCTCTGCTTTTAGTTTGCTGCCCCCCACATTTTCTGCCCCCACAAGTCCCCCACACTTGCTGCCTCCACAAGTCCCCCACACAGGAGGAGGGGGTGCTATCTGTCCTCCTACTTGTTCCTACCTCCTCCTCCTCTTCTTCAGAACGGCTGTCTGTGCATGTAGCGATTCAGCGTCCCTCCCATTCAGCAAGATGTAATTTCCTGCAAGCGCCAGGAAGTTACATCATTACTGGTGAGAGGAACGTATCGCTACACTTGACAGCCGGCAGAGGAGGAAGTAGGTGATAGATAGAGGGAAGGAGCCACAGCATACCTGACCAGCTGTCACGGCACACTAGTGTGCCACGGCACAGTGGTTGAAAATCACTGATGTACAGCATATCCCAGTCAAAATGAAGTCCTTTAGGTAATCTAATGTTTCTCAATACCCTGTTCCTCTAAACAAGATAAATGAGCATCTTGTGCTGAAAAATGTTTGGCTACATTAGTGGATTTCTTGTTAACAATATCATTAATATGTTCACGTATACGTTCTTTTAGCGGTCGTGCAGTGCGACCAACATATTGTACGTGACATTGTGCACATGATAGCAGGTATACAACATTACGTATACGGGCGAAATTTATTAAAATCGTAAATTACCGATATCGTGATATCAATACCATCGATATCGCAATATCAATATTTTTACCGATATTGTGATATCGAATTTTGGCCGAACTATTGATTTCAATAACAGAACGGCCAAAATATCGCTATCGCGATATCAATATCGGTAGATTCCGATATTGCAATATCGATATCGGTAAAAAATATTGATATCACGATACTGATAAATATTTTTACCGATATCAATATCGCAATATCGTAATTTACCGATAGCAGTATTTCGGCCGTTCTACCATTGAAATCAATAGTTCGGCCGAAATTCGACATCGCAATATCGGTAATATTGATAAAAAATTCCAATATTGCGATGTCGTTGGTATCAATATCGCGATATCGGTAAAACTCGTTTGTTATCGCGATATCAGTAATTTCCAATTTTAATAAATTTTGCCCGACTATTGCAATTAATGTACTCTTTGATACTGAAAGATTCATGTGTAACAAAGATATTAAAATTAGTAGATATTCTTATATAGTTACAACAAATGCACCTGGACACACCACATTTATAACTACCCTTAGTGGATGTTGAGAATGTGACTTTAATTCTGAGGGTGACAAAAACGTTGTAAGTGTAGGGGCCTTGCTGGACACATACTTAAAACCCCTCGAAAGTACTGAACTCAAATCAGGATCATTGTATAAAATAGGCAGGTTACGTTCAATAATCTTCCTCACTAAATGTGATTCGACACTGTGCTGTGTAATCAAGACTGGAATATCAGTGAACCCATCCAAATATGTGGCACTATTCCCACAAATCCATATACAGGTTGGCATAGGATGGAGCAAATCTAGCACACATCCAAATGCCACATATCTGGAGAAAGAAGTCCCCTTGGAAAACTAAATAATTATAAGTAGATACTCCAAAACTCGTAGAATATACTTAATCAAAACTTCACTGTATGGACTATACGTGAGTAAATGCCATCTGATTGCTTGCAATCCCAACTCATGTGGAATAACAGAATAAAGCGATGCTACATCCGTGGAAAGCCAGCTATAATTGTGATACCACTTGACCTTTAAAAGGCTGTTTAACTAGTGTGTAGAGTCTCTAAGGTAAGAAGGCAATCTAGTAACTAGAGATTCTGAGGAAAAAGCGCATTAGAAACACATAGTGCGACCTGTATGAACTAAATATGAATAGAGACAGAGCCCACTAAAACCAATATATGGATACAGTGCTGAATGTGAGAAATAAAAACACCTCATGCTAAATGTATAAAATGGCCGCTCACCGACTCTCATAAGTAAAATCTAGTAACTAGTGGTTGTAAAATAGAGTCTAACCAAAAGCCTAAAGGTTCAAATAAAGATCCAATACCCGTCACAATAGGCCTACCATAAGGGGGACGTTGCGGTTTATGTATCTTGGGCAGATGGTGAAATAAAGGTATGACAGGTTTATCAATATATAATCTATCCATTTCCTGTCTATCAAAAATACCCAAGTTGTGGCCCTCCATGAAAAGTTCTCTGAGTTGTCATTGGAAGATATGTGTAGGATTGTTATATCATTTTCTATAGGCGTTCTCATCTTGTAACTATCTGTTTGCTTCATTTATATAATCAATACCATGCATCACAACTAGGCAACACCCTTTATCAGCCTCCTTGAAAACCTAAGTTGTATTTGTACTAAGTGATTTCAAGGTTAGTTTTTCTTTAGAGGAAAGATTGGGGGGGGTTTAGCAAATCTGCTACAATTTTCCCATTATAAAGTTGTGACTGAGACAATATTCTCATTATAAAGACGCGACTGTGACAGTAGCAGCCTATTGCAACTGTCTTTATCTGGTAAATTCGCATCAATACGCAACAATTCAGACTTTAATGAATATGGGAAAATTGTCACAACTTTACAATGGGGAAATTGTTGTGTATTTGCTAAAGGAATCCACTGTTTGAGAATTTAACAGTCGAATTCGCACCTTAGTGAATAACTCCTGAATTTTACTTAAAATCTCTTTTGTACTATAAGCAGAAGTTAGCAGAACAATTCTACGTACCTGGGCCAGAATGCAAGTGGATTATTGCAAATACAGATTATGGAAAAAAGGTAACTTTATTATAGTAAAAAGAAATGTGCACAATATTATCCCAGCTATATACTGTAAAATGGTAAGATAATATTTTGCACATTTCTTTATATACTGTATATATTCTTTACTGAGCTTGCTGGGTACCCCACAACAGTGCAACTAATATAACCCAGATGGTGATCTTGATTCCTCCTATTTCCTACTCTGTAAATCTTCACCCAGTTTGTCAATTGTAAATAATGTTGTAAAATTCTTTGCAGAGTAAAATCAGGTTCCATTATTTTCAAAAATGCTTTTCTTGCCACCTCTGAAAAGATCCAATATTCTCTTTCTTCTAGGAGCTAATTCATTTTATCAGGGATTCTAGTGAGCGTGCAAATCAAAAAATTATTAGCAGTATATTAAAAAATAAAGTGTTTTGGAACAAATATTAAAATATAAAAAATACTTTGTAGGCTGTAGTTCGCCTTTAAGTGCGAATGCAGTGTTGTGAAATAGATATTATTCTTTTAAATGATGATGTACATTTCACAACCCAGATGCAATCGATATTATTTTCAAATCCTTTGCTGAAAAGTCACTCTCAATACTTTGTAACCAGGTCTCCCAACTTTGAATGACAGGAACCTAGTTCATCAAGGACGTTTTCATCCAAGCCATCACACATTTTATAATGGCAAAAGAGAACTTCCTCATTTACAAGTTACATGCTTTCTACATCATTTACACACAGTGCCATCAGCTGTCTACAAAGTGATTGACTATGTCCATTTTCACAGTTTGCTTAGGGTAATAGATATGGGTCCCGCCATTAAAAGATTCCAGCGTCTCGAATGACAATGTGGATTTATACTGGACGATCAAAGTTCAGCTGGCTTGAACTGCAATAATTGAATTGTTTATATTCCATTTGGCATCTAAACTGGTGTCAAAAGAGGGGGCGATGCTGGAGATTGTTTTTTTGTGTATCTGAGATTTTCTTCTACCTGTAATTTGCAGTTACTGAAGTCTCCCTCCTGTTCAGACATTTATACAATGAAATGACAGCCCGCATTAGGAGAAATCCCATCATTTACTGAAAGAGACACTTGACTTTACTGGCTTTAGACTCCAGTTGGGTTGCAGTGGAGTAAAGAGTAATTGTCAGCTTTGTTATTGAGAAAACATCTTCAGGACTTGTGTATCAAGAGAGGCAAAGGTAGCAATGCAAAGCAAAGTATTTGGTGAACTACAACTCTCAACACCCATTGCCACTCAGTATATACATCTATATATACATATAGATGCTTCATTGCCTATTAAAATATTTGTTTAATTGCTAATGTGTCATTGGATTAAAATTATAAAAGGGTTGCAAAGGGATAAGTGCTGGTACCAGATAACTGGAGGTGGGTTCTTTGTCCAGAAAATTATTCTGATTCTTGAGTGTAGAAATCTCATATGTTATATGTTTCTAGATAATCCGTGGGTTCTTGATCCAGGAAAATATTCTGATTGCCATATTTGGTATCAGGAAGGAATTTTTCGCTAATATGAGGATAATTGGCTCTTGCCTCATGGGATTTTTTGCCTTCTACTGGATAAAACATTGTAGGATAATAGGCTGAACTGTATGGACTAGAGTCTTTGTTGGCCTTTAAAACCGTATTACTAAGTTCAAATAATACCTTGTTAAAATAGATTGTGATGCTTTGGGGATGTTAAGAGGTTGGACAGTGCCTGAGGACATGTTGTTAATGTACAAGCACAGATGAATACATGGTCATTTTCAGGCAATATTCCAGGAGTAAGAGGAAGGCAGATATCATACTTTGTTACTGTCAGATGCAGCAACAGAGAGAGTTAACAGTTTATGATCACTAAAAGTGGACACTCATTTGGGTTTAGACCAATTGGTTGGATTTGTTCACCTTGACCCTGCCTGCCAATAAGTATTGCTTCCTGCACATTGCTGTATGTTGACTACAGTAATAAAATCCAATAATTCCCCAGGTACCACTGAGCCACTAAACACCACCTATTAACAGAAACCCTATAAACCTACAAAGGAGTAAGGATGAGTGGAAAAGCAATGTCAGCAAAATCTTCTGTAAACGTAAGTGGACCTCCTGTGTATCTGGCTGGTCCCAAGTGGTACTGGACCTCGTTCTTATGTCTGCATGGCATGGAGGTGGCAACAAAACTTTAACATGAATCAGAAGTCTGTTAACCTATATCGACCAGTCAGAAGTAAGCTATTTATCTACTTTCCTATACCAGCGAATGCAAACTGCTGTTGAGTTTCCAGGAAATCTGGTCATGCATGGTCAATATTTCTTCACCCATGAATGATCTGTACAATGTTACTCTCCTCTCTTGGTATCTTCCTAGTCAGTGTGACTGTGACTTTTTAGTGGGGAACTGGTACTGGAGTATAGTACTGGACTATATAACTGACATATCCATTGAGAGGTAGCATTTCATTTTTTCCATATTTTAGACTTTTTACAAGAAAGAAATATATTATATATAATATATAAACTCTAATATCAGCTTGTGAAGACAATTATGTCTATGATTATATAATGAAGGGCTAATTGTGTGAAGATAATATCCCTAAAAGCAAGAGTTAGTACCTAGAATGTTAATTGGTTATCCAATGGATTCAACCCATATGGACTTAAAGTCACAGTTCGAATCTATTTGTTGAAATTAGGATGCACATAGATATTTTTCTGTGAATTCTCTACAGAATTCTTTAAACACGATGACTGATTCCCCAGAATGAAATCATTACTAAGTTAAAGAACACTCATTGTAAATACAGCATGTTTAGAACTGTGCTGCCTCAAAGCCATTATTACATTGCTCCCTCTGGGTTATGAAGCACAGTAAAATATTTAATACTACAGGACTGTGATTTTTTTTTCTTTAAATCTCCCATGGATAGAGATTACAGGTTTGTTAACAACCTTTCACTGGATGAATAACTCGAGTCAGAGCCTAGAGGAAGCTAATGTAGGAATCTCTCTGTTGACAGTTGGAAATCTGGTTATATAAAGATTTGCTTAATCACACAATAATCTCTAAAATATGGGAATTACACAGGTAACATTGTATTACTGAGCGGAGGATAAATTATTGTGTAATGGAATGTTGGCTGTAGAAAATTCAAATGAACAGTCATTTACTGTCTAACGGTTCTTGAGTTATAATGCAGAAACAGACTAGGCAAGAGGTCAAGTAAATAAATAAAATAATGTATTGCGGGGTGCATAAGGCTACACCCACCACTGGGGGCTACATGCCTCTGTAGGGGACACTGACAACTCAACAAATCATGGTGGACACAGCTTGACAGTCACTTGTGGGCTTCTGATGTAAGCCTGTGCAGTGTAACTGGGAGGTTTGCAAGTGAAATTGAAGTATGTGTAATAAAATGCATTGTTAAGTTGGAGTCCTTATTTGCTAGGTTGTGGGGACACTGTGATATCTGCTGGTACTCCTGGGTAAGACATGCAATATAAATCACTGAATCCTAAAATTATAATAACTATTAGCATTGATTCTTATATACCATTGAGTCTTATGTGTTTATTTTATCTTCTGTAATTGTTGAATGCTCTGGTTGCTCTTAGAGGTCAATAAGATTCTTCCTGCTAAGTAAATATTCAGCCATATACAGTCTGAAGCATATAAATATGCTCATAGAAGCAGAACTGCCCAAAAAATCAACCCCTACCCCCCAAAAAAACCTGACAAATGAGGTGTCCCCCAACTTGAATTTTCATTTTTTACTAAAGGGGTGTGGTACTGATTTGCCCCAAATATTGTGCAAGAATATCCAATTGTGGGGGGGCAGTATAGCAGTGACCCCCAATGTCCATTACCATTCAGCAGTGCCCACACATAATATCCTATAATGTCCACCAAATATCATTAAACACTGCCCCCTGTTGATACCCAATACAGAGAAGAAATGCCCTCATTGAATGCCCAACACAACTATGCATTGCCAAGAATGGGCAACAGTGACCCCTTTCGATTTATCAAGTATAGAAGCCAGTTATGGACAAGAGCGCTGGGCCCACCAGGAAACAAGAAAGCCAGGGTCCCACAAAATTTAATTGTATCCAATCTACTTTTTTGTCTCCGAATCCCCTACCCACTTTACACTATCAGAATACAGATCGCGCTACCATGGCCCCACCACAATGGAAGCTCTCCCAACCATTGCAATGGCCCCTACCTCATCCACCCTCTACCGCCACTGCCTCTCTGACCCTCCGTACTCAACCTAACCTGTCTACTGCTACCACAAACTCCCCTTTTGCTAAAAATAAAAGTTCTGATGCTTCGATAGAAATTGTTCTTTCTTTAAATCATTACAGTGCCTCACTACTTGGCCGTATGTCCATAGCTAGTTCTCTCACGCCAGGGGCTTGCACTAAGAAGATAAGGTGGTTTGGCACATATAGTACAAAAATAGTACAAGACTTTCCTTCCCCTTTAATATTTTATCATTTTCACTTTATGCATTATTTCAGTAACACCCATTTATTAAGTTTGTGTTTATATAAAGCTTCTGGAGCAACAAAATAGGATATGTCAGTGCGTCGCATTAATTGTCATTACATTTGGCCTCAACCAGCAGCAGATGGAACATTAAGTTAGAGAGAGGTGAAATAGTGCTATGTCCATTTATCTTAAAGATGGGATTCATACAGGTGTATAGAATGCTTTGCCTTATGGGCTGCTTAACCATATGGAATCACATATGTTTCTAGCTTTTGTTAACATACACACAGTGAAATAAAAGATATATATTTGTACTTCATGTTTACTCTCATCCTCAAAAAGTAACAGTCTTAGGAGCTTATTCATCCCAAATTAGAATTCGAATGTCAAAGTGAATTCCCGTCACTACTCTAAAATAGTCGCAAATTTCCGTAGCAAAGAAATGAACGGCGTTGAATGCAGTTTCCTGCGCAGTGCGACATAGTCATCCAGACAGTAAGAGCCTTGCCCTCAACCCCCTAATTAAGTAAAACATGTGAATGTAACACAGTATTCATTGCCAAATGTGCTACTTTGACAGACTCCAACACTTGATGAGTAGGTGAATTACCTGTCATAAAGTGGTGAATGTATATGAATTCTAACCTTTATATGACTGGAATTGAATAAGTCCCTAAGATATTGTGTTTTCCCAAGGAAATTAAATCTTTAAATTATTGGTGTACCCGATACAACCTATTCTTCCAGGGCTCATTGAGCCCCCAGGTGTGCCCGATTAAACCCCTCCACTAGACCATAAAAGAAAAAGTAAAGGAACCTGTGTGAATTATGAGTGTGATTTCACCAATGTGTACTAGAGTGAATTTGCAAATATAACTTTGTCAGACGAATTGGTGAATTAGGGGGCTTGCAGCAAGGTTACTACAACTATTTTGGTGACAATTTGCACAAAATGTGGTAGCAAAGTTCCAACATGAAGTAGGAATTGTAAGTCATTGAAAGGAATGTAAAAAGCAAATGGTGATGATGAGCCGGCACAAAATTTCACAAATTCACTTCACCTGGCAAATTCACACTTTCATGAATAAACCCCAAAGTGACGACATGGGAAACAAGAGATCAGGAACCCACCAGGAAACAAGAGATCAGGAGTCCACCAGGAAACAAGAGATTTGGGACCTACCGGGAAACAAGAGATTTGGGACACAACAGGAAACAAGAGATCAGGAGCCCACCAGGAAACAAGAGATCAGGAGCCCACCAGGAAACAAGAGATCAGGAGCCCACCAGGAAACAAGAGATCAGGAGCCCACCAGGAAACAAGAGATCAAAGGTCCCCGGGATATAAGAGATCAGGAGCCCACCAGGGAACAAGAGATCTGGGGCCCACTGTGAAACAAGAGACCAGGGGCCCACTGGGAAACAAGAGATCAGGGGTCCACTGGAAAACAAGAGATCGGGTGCCCAAAACTTAAAATATTTGTTCATGCCTCTTCATTTTCACACCACTTTCCGAAACATGCCATGATGGTCAGTTTGAAACTCTTGGAGGGTTCACTAAGGGCTGTGTCCTGATGAGTCACTCTGACACTGATTCGAAGCAGCAATACTAGTGTATTGTTTCTTTTATGCGTCAGCTTCTAAATGATTGCCCTCTGTTGATACATTGCCCTAATAGGTCTGAATTTGAATAGTTATATCATGAATGTTGTCGTCCCTAGTCATTTGGAGCTGGTGTAGATTTTATCAGATTAACTTTTAATATCAACACAGCTACTTTGACTGAGCTACAGTATTATTTGGGTATAATCTTTGATAATAACTGACGCTGATAAAGACACAAACTTTAAAAAAATTATTGCAGTGAATGAAGTTATTTGCTGATTTGCCAAAGATAACACATCATGCTTCCCATTGCTATATACAAAAAATCATCTTCACCTTATTAATTTTTTTTCCGCAGGGTTCAGCTCTTCAGCATCTTATACACATAGCAGTAAACAAAGAACACTTTCAATATATCCGAAAATGTTTTGAAAAATGTGACAACATCAAGCGAGGAGGTTGGCGTAATTGGCATTCGTTGTGAAGAATCCTGCATTCTGTTGTCTTATCTGTTACAGAAAGACTCAATATTCCTGTGTACAGATTGGGTAAATATTGTTTGTTAGTTACCATGCCCGCATTGAATAATAAGAAGCACGTGGGCTTAGAATGTGCTATGACAAACACAATGTGACCCAAATAGGGAGAAAAAAAACAGTCTGTGGTCCAAACTGGCACTGAAGGAACTCAAATGATGTCCTGTGGTCTAAATTTGAGATAATTAAAGAAGAACTAACACAATAACTAGGAATAAAATATACAGACAAGCGTAATGTATACTGTATATTACAAGTAACACCATACAATAGTGATATTTATAAATGAGCAAATATAAATTCATTAAGTTTACTTAACAAGGTCCTTTACCACGTTTAATGGCTGCAAGGAAGTCAATCTCGCTTTACACACTGGAGGGCACAATGGACATGTGATCTATGACAAAGTAAAGCACTGGAATGGTATTGGTAGCGCCATATCCAAACATGGAAAATAGTCTTAAAGATCCAATCAAATTAAGTTTTAATGCTGTCGGAACTTCAGTAGTGACATCACAGGTCCGGATTTGCATTCATAATGTATTCAAAATGGCTGCTGTGAGCTGTGTGAACTTCAGCAGGACAGTTCAAAGCATACACAGTTAATCTGGATTATATAATAAAATGATTTAGGAGGCAGGTAAGTTTACTATTGTATTATTTTATTATGTATATCACCTGTATCTAAAAGAAGCACTAAGTTTTCTGAATTAATATGGATTAAAATGTGCTATTTTATCCACACTTGTAAATTAAATAGTTTATAAATCTTGCATGCATTTTAATAAGTCTGTAACACTTCTGTTTCACAGTTTATCATTCACTGTGCTGATTAGAATATCTTCCTCTCAAAAATACCTGAAGAAGGAATGAACAGTTGACAGCTGGTACAGATAGGTGCCTCAGGTAGTAATTTCAAGGAGATAATCAACTGTTCAACAAGAAAGTGCTAGGTAAAACACTGTACTAAAGCAGAAACCAGCATACATGGTAGAGTGGCAGCACAAAACCCCAATGAAAAGTAGGAAAGGGTAGTCCACAGTACAGGTAATCCACAGGAGTTACAGTCTGGTTTTCCTGCAGATAAGGAGGCCCTGTAAGAAGATGCAGATTTGTGACTCTCCTTTCTTTGCCTATATTATGAAATAATCCCATTCTGTAATACTAATACCAATACCTGTATTATCATTGAAAAGTTAAGTTTATTGTGTGCAACATTCTATTATTAAATGCTACACCATATGTGTGTTAACCAGCAGGGCCAGTTCTAGCACTGGGCGATGTGGGCGACTGCCCAGGGCGCTTTCTATTTGAGTGGCGCTGTCGCCCACATTACCCACTGCAAACTTACCTCCTCCATCGTTCCAGCACCGCTCCTCCTCTGAGCGCCGCTCCACAATGAGGTAAGTGGAATGCATCGCTGGAGGAGGTGAGTGGGGGACGCCGAGCGGGTATGCGGGGGGGGGGGGGGGG
>WMED01002167.1:6547-24993 GCA_019650415.1 Pipa parva
CGTATTGCTGGTGGTGGTGGTCCAGGGGGAGTGGTCAAGGGGTGATACGCCCAGGGCATAAATCTAGCCAGAACCACCTCTGATACATTGTCAACAGATAGTTGTTTGAAACTATCATCCACAGTTTGTTTCTGAAGCTTATTTCCTTTGGATTTCAGCATGACAACCTAATGCTTTGATCCAATGAACTACTCCTTTCCAAATACATATGCTAAACATACATACATCATTGCTCTACTAGTTACTAAATTTACCAGGATAGATAAGTGACAAAAATTCTAACATCTAATTTCTGGTTCTGCAGAAAGGTTGTATTATTAACTGACCTGAAATTTACTGCTAGCATTATGTTTGCTTTATAGCTATTCAATAGACACATTTTATCACTAGATGGTTCCATTTCATGGATTCAATTAACCAGATATACTGATGATGTATTGCCATTCCTGCACAGCTATAGCACCCCATTCATGCACACACTTAAATTTTGGGCGAAATTTAATAAAATAAAAAATATTGAAAAATTGGACGATATCGTGATATCTGCCAATTTTCACCAATATCGTGATATTGAATTTCCAGTGATATTATGAATTTTTCCATAAAAATGAACAGATTAAACATTTTTATCAAATTTTGATATCGCGATAAAAACGGCTGATATCGCGATATTGATATTTTCAATTTTATTACATTTTTGCCCTTAGTGTCATTTATTGTAGCTGACTGATTTGCAACTTTTACTACATGCCTGAAGGAGATTGTACTGGAAAAACACTGTATTTCGTGAAGGCAATTTTGTTCATCTCTGATCTCATTCAGCACTCTGAAGCTCCAAGTCAAACTTAACTCTAGCCCTAAAAACTATGTGTCATGCTCTAATCCTTTTGCCACAGTGCATGGAGGTAAGAAGTTTTGTTGGTAGTTGAACTTATCCTGTCATCCCTTTATCCCATGGGAGGAGTCATTTGTCATTATGCCCTCATCCACTAAATCTTGGTTTGTGGAGTATAAAGATAATGTAACTAATTTATAGGTTCTTAAAGGAGAACTAAAGTAAAAAAATAAAAAACAACTGTTAAAATACTCACCATATACAGAGCCGATTGATTACTGTCACAGCATGAGCTGTACTGTAATTAGCTGGCTCCCGATGCTTCCCCGATGCTTCATCACAGCGCTGGCTGACCGACAGCCAGCGCCGCAGCTCCTTCCACCCTGTTACACCTCGGGTGTTTTAGGGCTTAAACATCATCACATTCATTGTGGGGGCAATGAGAACACTCCCTGCAATGAGCGTGATGACGTATGAGGCCGGGAAGGAGAAGAGGGAGCTGGCTTCTGTGTCAGCCAACGTGCTGTGCAGGAAACGTCAAGGGAAGCATCGGAAACCGGCTAATTACAGCACAGCTCATGCTGTGACTGTAATCAATCAGCTCTGTATAACGTAAGCATTTTAACAGTTTTTTTTTTTTGACTATAGGTCTAGTTTAAGACCACATCGTACATACATCGTTGAACGTGCCACAGGTAGGTGTCTGAGGGATCTACTTTCCCTCATCTTTAACCTGTGCAGTGAGAAAAACAGGTTTGTTAAGTATAGATCTTTAACTACAGTTCTTCCACCTTTGTATGAGCAGGAGCAGCATATTCACTAATTGTTTATAATATAATATGCAAACTATTTTGAGTAACTTCTTAACCTATAAATGTAATTCTATCCATCCTTCTTTATCTAAAGCTAGAAGCCAGCCTAGTCACTTACGTACTAATAAAATAGAATTAACATTGAGCCATAGTACAATTTAAATGGTTAGCAATCACTTAAAAGAAGGTCCTGTTAGGGATTTGCATATATGACATTTTTAATAAAGATGAATAAGAAATAGGAAGCAGAAGGAGAAAATGGAAAAAGAATAAAAAGGAAAGTGTACAATATCTCTAATTTCTTCATTTTAATCTGCAGATGTTAGAAGTTAAGCTATACATTTGCAAATCTGTAGTTAGTGTACAAACCTCAAGATCTCATGAAATCAACCAATTCCTTGAGAGAATAGTGAGACCACTTGGACAAATTAAGATTGAGATTCAATTTCAATTAATTCTCACTATACTGGTTGCCCTGCCAGTGAAATTCTAGCACGTGCTAGACCCAGGGGGCTGTTTAGCAGTTCATTGAGAAAATGAAAACGAGCTGCTTTATCTTACATTCAGAAAGTGAGGGTAGTGCATATGAAAAGTAAGAGTAGGGTAAAGGGTTGGCAAGTAATTTCCTTATTTGGATGTACAGCATGCATTATTGTACATTACATGGGCTAGCCCTGTCCACTCTGAGGGCTAGTTATGGTTAAGGCTATTTTATCTGTATATAAACATAGTGCATAATATTTGTCAATACTCTAAAAAGATATGTCTATGTCTTTTTTGACATACTATTTACCCCAAATAGAAATGGTAAAAATGGGCATCCCTGTCTTGTACCTGTAGCTATATTTATCTGAGAAGAGGTTAATCTTAGTTCTAGATAAAAATGCAAATAAATAAATATACATATTATATAAATATATAAATATTTGCAGTTTGCTGGAAGCTGAATTTATTCCATTTTTTAAGTGTCTTAAATGAATTAGATCACTGTAGGGTGCTAAATGGCTTTTTATATGTCAAAAGTATTTAATTTAGAATCAATTGTTGGATGTTGTCCAACAATTGATCTAGGAGAGAATAGCATCTGCAGGAATTTATTTAACTTGTTGCCAAAAAATGTTACAGATATTTTAATGTCAAATTTCAGGACCCGTCGGCACTTGGTGAATTATTCTGCAAGTCATAATCTAATGTTACATTGGAATGAATAGACTAGAAATGTGAATGATTTAGAGGCATAATAGTTTGTGGAAAATATTTAAACAAAATAGTTTGAAAGGATTCTGTTCTTTTAGGATTACAGGAATGTTGCATAAATTAATCAGAGGTATGAAAAACATAGCCAATGCTTTCCAAAAGGACTGAAATCCATTCTCATGGTTCTAATCAATGAGATTGGCAGGAAAATATATATATTTGTCATTAGCTCATATTGCGTGAGGGTTGGGATATACTTATAAAAAAATGACCTTTTTAGAGAAAATTAGCTGTTCAGTTACTGTGTTCCACCCCAGATACTTCTTCAGTGTCTTCATTCTTCTACTGGTCTGTATAGCCACAGTGCAGCCCTGCAGGAACCAATGGGAAGTGTGTCTTATCAGGAAGTAGTACAGTTTACCCACGTTTCCTATTCCTGCACCACCAGCTACAAAAACCAGAAGAAAACTGAAGACACCAGAGCATCATCTGGAATGTAGAGCACTTGCAGAATAGCTAATTTCCTCCATAAAAGGTACTTTTTCTAAAAAAAAAAAAATGTGTATTCAAATTACTTTTAGGTTTCATCATTTTGTAAATTGTGTAATCAATTTGTTTGTTTAAATAATGAATGTTGCCAGAAAATAAAAGGAACTTTCGTTTTAAATGAGTGTTTTGCTATTATATATTAGAGGCATACCCTGTTGGTCCTTTTGGCTGCAATGCATGATGCATTCATTCCTGGTATTCCCTGGAGAAATCATGTATTTTGTAAGCTAGTGTACCACTCACTGCGCTGTCTGATGTTGATTTAACGTGATAACTCAGTCCTGTGTATAGAATCCAAATGATGAGATTGTTTATTGTATTGTGAGAAGACATTACTGTAGACCATGTAACAAGATTAAATTGTTGTATTTCTTAATCTGTGAAAGTTTGCATTGTTTTGTTTGTTTTTTTGCCATACAAATAGATTAACATTTGCATTCCATTAATAAGGCATTTATGTTTTACTTTAAATGTGTTTTATCATGTGCTATGGATTTACCTTGCTTCTACATTTACATCCAGTCAACTGTGAACTTTCATCATATATATATATAAGGTTATGGGACCTGATAAATGAACTGCCTTATATGGTATTTCTGCCAATTTTGACTTTCCTGTAGAAAGTTCCTTTCATTTTTCCCCCACTCCACATCTGGAGAAAACTATTGTAGAATTCACTGGTAGAATAATCAAAACAGGAGGAAAAAATGATACAATGATGATCCTATATAAAATTAAACTGAATGTAATACATGGTAACATAGTTTATAAGACTGAAAATACACAAGTCCATCCAGTTCAGCCTATATTTCTGCAATGTTGATCCAGATCCAGAAGAAGGCAAAAAACCCATGAGGCAAGAGCCAATTATCCTCATATTAGGGAAGAATTTCTTTCCCGACTCCAATTATGGCAATCAGAATAATTCCCTGGAAACAACCATTACTACTTCCTCTTCCAGAGTTCCATAATCTCACTGCTCTTACAGTAAAAAAAACCTCCTTTTATGTTGGTGCAGAAACTTTCTTTCCTATAAAAGCAAATTATACTCCTTTGTTACATTCCTTTAAAAGGAATTATATTGTAAATGCTCATATTTTGCATCAGTCACAGAGAGATTTTGAAGTATATCAGTGACATGGGTATAAAAAAAAAAGTAGGACTTAAAACAAATAAAACAGATGTGGATAAAAAAAAAAGGTTTGCATCAGAATAGTTAAGAAAAGGTTATTTTCACCTCCCTAATAGTGATAGAGTTTCCCAAAAATATAACTTGCCCAGTCTTGCAAATGAAAACATTTCCTCTGAACTCTCCTGCTTTGGTACACAAGACAGACTCCACCAACACATACTCATTGGTGTAGAATCAGAAAAGTAAACCATGTCCTACACACTAGTTATGGTCTCTATAAGGTTTAGCTGTATTTGTAGTCCCTTTTCTTGCACTTATAATCAGGTTGGGAAGATAAAAAGTGGTAATCCTTTGTATTACTTTTTATGTACTGTAACTTTTATCGGGAAGTAAAATATTTAAAAATACAACAGCTGAACAAGAAGTTTTACACAACTCAGTAAATACATTAAAGTGGACCTTTCAGTCTCAAGTTGGGTTGGGCGGGGCTAAAAGGATGACTGACATAAATGTTCCTCCAATCATATCCCTTAAATCTAGCAGGGATCTGACTGGAGGAGCTATAATGTAAAGCATCATTTAGCTCCACCCAACCTGACAGGGGAGTTTGCTTCTTTTACTACAGTATTAACTGAATGCTTTAGCATCAAGCTAAGACAACTCCCTGCTTCCTAAAAAGAGTCTGTTAAGTGGACCTGACAGTTCCACTTTAAACCTTAGTGTAACACAGGGTTCTTGTCCTGAAACCATGGAGAGATCTTTGGTGATAGCCTTAGCCTGGACACTGAAGAGTCCTATTTGTGCACTGGATGTCCACTTGTCTCTCCTGAAACTATCCCTTCATTAGCTTCTGTTAGGCCAGATGCCTAATGTATAGTTTTGTGTGACTACTTCATCTAAATGAAAGCTACCATTTCCATCTCACTAAAAGCTAAAGTCAAGATGTCTTTTCAGGCAAGGATTTCCAATACTTTGGTCTTTACCTGGGTGTATTATTCTTCCAGATGATCTATAATCTACCATCACTATTCTAGCAGTGTCTGAAGGCATACTAGCCTCAGGGTATAAACCTAGTGAGTCTCCTACTCACCAGTTATGCCTTGGTGGATGCTTTAAATAGTGGATCACTGGAATACTTCATCCAGTTTCTGTCTAGAATGGGTTTAAATAATTTAGAATTCCAAGACTGTCTTGCATAAAAAAAAAAGAAAAATAAGGTCAGATGACCGAAATCGATGACACATACTCTAGTTCCCTTTTGGGAAATCACTGATACACTGGGAAAAATATCAAAGAGAATTACTAACGTTTTCCAGAAGATGGCAGTAAAGACACTAAAACAGCAGAATACACTGCAAATAACAAAAATGCTATCTGAAGGCAAAATAGTATTGTTCCTAAGAACCAGCTAATGGTTACCTGGGTAATTATCACATAGATACTGCATTTCCTTGACTAAGGATAAACTGTAATCCAGAAACTGCATTATTAGACGTAATGAGCAAAGCACATTCAAGTATTCAAATTTCAATTTCTTATCAGACAACCCTCTGTCCAGCATCTGGATGGTATTCATAATTGCAGAAATTTAAATGAAGTCTTCAAGCAGTAATGCATATTCCCAAAATGCTGAAATGGTTCTGTATTTGTCATAGCCCAGTATTTAGACATTTCAGGTGGAATTAGTTACATTCGGTCATTGCAATGAACTGGAAAAAAGGTCATATTCCTAGAATAGATACATGCATATAAATTAAAGGGTGATTTTATCGAATTCACCATCCATTACCTCCGAGTCATCGGTGAACTTTTACTGTGCATATTATCCAGAATCCCCACTGAATATACAAATATACAGATTATGGATACGAAATCCAAAATGGAGTTAAATAGTTCTCAAGGCAAAAATGCCCAAACTCGTTAATGGCTAATAGTTATTCCAACGCTGTTTGGTGTTTCCTTTATGTTGTCTACCCGCCATGGACAAGAAATAAACCAAAATCATTTAAAATTCTCCCATTCATCTTTCTAGAAATAACTTTGCTAAACATTTCTGTAAATACATTAACATATTTGTTAACTTCTACTAGGTTTGGAAGAGGATTGTGACGCTGGACCAGAAGAAATGAACACTGGCTTTATCTTGAAGAAGGAGGCAGCCCCGGAGCAAAGGAAGGAATCGATAAGTATTTCCTCCCATCCCCTTAGGATTCATCCCTAAAGAAAACAAGCTTTAAATCTTCTTCAATTCATTTTCTTCCACTTCTCAGCTTGATAACTATATAACGTTTATGTATTTACCTGTCACATATTAGATTTGCTATTTAATATTTATTAATAAACCTTACTTGAATATGCAGATATCATAGAACACAGTGTGGACGTAAGTGCATATCTGTAGAGATGCAGCCTCCACACAGACTAAACAATCAATCATCCTGTGTTCCCTTTAGAGACTTCCTGAAAATCAACCTGAGCATCCCTTACACAGGGTCTCACTAATAGCAAATGAATTCAATCCCTACCACAGAGAATACAATCAAACAATACAAAGCCTAAACACAAACTGACAGAGCAATCCATCTAACCATACCTTACGCTGAGAATCAGTCATAGCTTCAACCTTTGCTTCATCTGATGACACCACTTTTGTAAAGACACATGTATGAGAGCTTCAGTTATATACCATAATGCCTATAGATGGATGCGGTTATCAAATCTCTATCTTTAAGAAAATGTAATACACCTATATAACTAAAGTAACAGTAAAACCAATTTTTTTTTTTATACATTTAGGGGGTATTTTCTAAAAACATTTTACAGTTCATTTTTATTTCTTTGTACTTTTCAATTTGGCTGATTTATATTTAGGGTAAAAAATTTTGCCCTTGGAAAAAATCATTATCAATAAATATCGATCAATTGACAGTAGCCTGCTTTGTAGCGTTTTGCTATTAGGTTTACCTTCCATTACAAGGTGATATCGATATCCTTTTTCAATGGGAAATCTTTATCATATGTGGCTAAATAACAGGACCAACTCTATAGAGAATAATGGGTTTATGCCAGACTGAGGCAGGTGAGCACTTTTTGGGTAATATAATTTACTTGGAACAGCTTTGTAAATATGCAGAGAGCAATATCAATAAAAAATAGGCTGTTTCTCCAGCGTTAACTAGTCAAAAAACTTTCCAACTTGTCTAAATATCTCCGTTTAATCTGTGTTTTCACAAACTGAGAAATATTTCCAGAAACTGTGATCATTTCATATTAAAAATACTTTTTTTTTTTACTTCATTGGGCTGTTTTGGGGCACTTTCTGAATATTTGTTATATAAGTTCCATGGAATAGGCTGTGACTAGAAAGAGACTTGTTTGCTCAGCAGATAAAAGATAACTGCAATCAGCATGGAAACATAAGCACAAGCTTTAAGGCTAGCTTCACACTAGCTTATTATGTACAGCGTATATACGTTGCGCATAAAAACAAAAAAACTGCGCCGTGTAAGACTGTGGGTCCTACCTGTTGCCAACTACACCAGCATATGAAGCGAGTGAGCGCGTGCACGCCAGAACACTTCACGGCACATTTTTTCCGGCGTATATACGCCGCACACAAAATGTGTCCACATAGGAAGAGCCGCAAATGCTGATGGAGCATTCACACTATATCAGGTAAGTACAATAGAAATGCATGTCTAGAAAATACGCCGGACTGAAATACACCAGCGTATTTTCTAGATGCGCGTTTCTAAATACGCGGTGTATTTACGCCGTGTGTGAGCTAGGCCTAACGAACCAGGACATGATATTCAGAGATAACATTTTTACAATGCACCACAGTATTATGTAGGAATTACTGCCAAATCAAATTGGATTTTTTGTTTTTTCTGGTTTTATTGGTTCTGTTAAATGTATTTGTAGTTTTAGATTTTTATTCTAGCATCCTGATTGGTTATTTTTCTTTGTCTTTACACCAATGTTTATGACTTTTCTCACTCATAATTTTGCAGTGCTGCTTATTCCCTTTCTTCATTTCAAACTCACTCTTCAAACACTAAAACATAAAAATGCCTGTGTATTTACTGTATAGTTACTACACATCAGTCTGTGCTTCCAGAAATTTGAAATTGTATCTATAAAATAATATATTTAGCTATTTAGCTTTATAAATAGGGCTTATTAGGGCACACTTCTTGTATATATATTATCTGAAGCACCACAGAAAACAGTGGGACTGGGAGAGGACTGTTTAACAACATGGCTGCTATCAGTAAAGATAAGACCAGAAAGGAATAAAATTCATGAATTTTACTTGAAAGATAACATTTTTAAAAGTGCAGTAGCTGAATAATTATTATGCCCATCCATATTTTTTGGTTTTACTTGTTCTTTAATGTCCTTTTTTTGATTTATCTCTCACTACCCTCTAAGTTTTGAATAATCTTACATTTTCCATCACAGTTTCCTACATACTTTAAGGGGTTATTCACTAAAGTCCGAATTGTTGCGTATAAATGCTAATTTCAATGCTTCCTTTCAATGTTTACTCTCTATGCTTGTTTTTACTTAGCACAGTTAATTAATTATTTGTAAATTTCATAAATTTCATAATTAAAAAATCACTAATCATTATTGATCCCATTGGATTATATTATATTATATTATATCGATTCATTGAACTCCATGTTATATTACCCTGTGTAAAGGTTAATTCTGATAATCCTGAACAGAACACCATTAAACCTTATAATATGCTATATCATGCCATGCTATGACCCAACATGTCCTATTGAGTATATTTAAGGAAATCTATGCTATTTTTCTTGCAAAAAGACATATTTAGTTTAAGCACTGTACTGACTTTGTTCAGCTAAACAGAGATCAAGCTGTGGCCACATCCATAATAAAACATTCAAGAATGTTAACAATGTTAATAATAGAAAACTTGTCTGACAACATTGATGTTTTAAAAGAAGATATATACAATGTACAAATGTATAACATTTACAACAATTTATGTATCATATTGTATTCAACTTCTGGACTTCCATGTGACCACCCTGCATTGCGATCCGTTGCTATACATCAGTGTTTTTCAACCTTTTCTGACCCTTTGGTGTCAGCAGATTTCTGGAAGAACCCCTACTCTGATCACTACTCTACTGGCGGAACCCCTACTCTGATCACTACTCTACTGGCGGAACCCCTACTCTGATCACTGTCAGATCACTGTTAGCCAGAATACAGTCCCGATCGCTGACATCGGTATTGTCTGACAGTGATCGGGAACGAATCCCGGCTAACCTGCCTATCTGCTTGCAGAGTGTCAGGGAACCCCTGGGTTGTCCTCACGGAACCCTTGGGTTCCGCGGAACCCCGGTTGAAAATCACTGCTATACATGGTCTATGTGATAGTAATTAATTACATGTATATGAATCTTTGGCTAAGCCCTGTATAAATGAAACGATAGAGGGCTGACTTAATAGAAGATATACTTTAACTTGATCATAATTAATTAACATTAAACTTAACTTACACTAAAATGATCTAGATGCCCAATGACACGATCAGCATTCGTGTCACATGTCCCGGAAGTGACCCGGAAGCGTTTGCTGCCTAAACCCATGGATTTCATTACGGGTGACAGGAAAGAAAGGGATAGCGGGGGTTAGAGTGAAGGGGGTTAGAGTGAAGCGACTTTATTATGGGAAAATTGTCGCAATCTTAAATTTAAAAAATTGTGGTGACTTTACAATGGGGACATTGTAGCAGATTTACTATGGGGATCCTCTGTTTGCGAATTCAACAGTCGAATTCGCACCTTAGTGAATAAACCCCTTTAAATGTCACACTTTTAATAACTCATCTTTGAAGTTCTTCCCCTCCACCCTATTATACCTATTACATTCTCGACTTCCTTCCATCTGCCTGATTCCTCTCTTCCTCCCGATATGTTTACTTCCTCACTGTCCCTGACAACTTGCTTCTAACAACGCATAATAATAAAAACATATTAATCCATCTATTAATTAACATTTCAAACAGAACCCATACATATTCAGTATGTTTGTTTGCATACCAAGCATGGAAAAATGTTAAAATGAATTTTAACCTAAAATGTATCTTTTTAGCATATTTATATTTTGCCTGCACATGTCTGTGCTGTAATAGACAACATCCTCTGTCATTATCCATGAAACATGTCAATACAGTTTGCTTTGCTGAATGAATCTGTGACAGTTCACTTCAGTTCACCCACTGTGTGGCAAAGTCACATGTGCATATTCACTGTATAGCATATTGTTGCTGCAATGAAACAAATTGCCACAAACTGTTGTGTAGTCATTTCTGAGCATTTTCAGGCAAATAGTAGCAGTGGCTTATTGTAGTGAATTGATCTTAAATAGAAATACTGAAGGGAAGTGATGTCTTCTTCCCATGATCTGCTTAAAAAAGACAATGTCACCATATATTTTCTACATTTATGACAACATAGTAGCATCATACATAAATTATCATAACAAAGAAAACTGTGGCCATTTTGTTGTGTTTTGGTTGCTGGTATTGTCACTAGAGAATATAGTTGCTAGCCCATATTGGCACTTGGTCACCACATTTTTAATCCTTTTGGCTAGAATGTCACCAGAACAGTAACAGGAACCCACCTGTAAGTAAAGTTAAATTTGCCTATTCATGCCTTTTTATAATCAAATTGTCCATGAATTTGCAGTGACTAGGTACAAAATGGTGCTTAAATATGTATTGTTGAGAATTTTGAGAAACTGCCGCATCGCAGAAAATAATTGATAAATATGCACATTAGGCAAAGTGTCTAATTGTCACACGTCTACGGGACAATTCACACTATGATAAATATTCCCCATAATATGTGTTGCATGTTTATAAATTAATAACATAAAGATATCAGTAAATAAATAATTACCACTTTCTAATGATGATCATTAAATAGACCAGTAAGAGAAAATGCAAACAGTTCAGAATACAAATTCCTGTTTTTACCTGCACTGACTTTAACTATTAAACAAATATAACAATTGCTATTATTCTACAGACAGCTTTATCTCATAAAATTGATTGGCAAAATGAATTAGAACAATTATGCATTTAGGTAGCACTTACTTGAAATAAAGGAATATTCCTAGGGAAATCAACAGTGAAACAATTGATAAGGCATGCCCCACTATAGCCATGTAGTAAAGGATGTAGGCCATCTAGAAATAAATGAAGGGAAAATTAAATTAAGCACTCTCCAATCAACATATTATCTTCTTCCGGCTCAGATACCATTTACCAAGCTAATATGAAAGTATCATCTACATCATGGGTGGGCAAATGTTTAAACTATCAGGCCACATGAACGGCCCAATGGCTTCAGAGGGACGGGGGGCGTGCCTAACGTGCTGATACCTATGGTGCTAGGCCACGCTCCCATTTAATATCATCCTGCGGGCTGGTCCGAGACTTCTGGATGGCCGGATTCGGCCCGTGGGCCGTAGTTTGCCCACCCCTGATCTACATCAACATCTGTTTTTCATTTTGAAAGAATATTCACTCTGTTACCTCTCCCTACATCTCTTCCACTGCATGTCAATATACACCTAGTCATCAACTCCGTTCTTCACAAGGCAATCGTCTTCATGAACCATTTACTAAGACCACCCATTCTTGTGTTAAACCCTTCTCTCTTGCTGCCACTTATTTCTGTAATTCTATACCCCTCTTCCTCTGCCAAGAGCAATCCATCAATAATTTCAAAACGAAACTGGAATCTTACCTACTGGAGCACTACCACTTGTATTCATGTCAATATTTTATCCCCAAGCAGATATTTATTCTATTTTGTATTCTTTTAAACAGCAATTTTGTGCTAAATGAACTGACAATTTGAGGATATTTTAAAAAACAGAAAAAGTTTTCTCCTGGTATATCGATATACATTTAATTAGGTTGAATATATCTATAACGTGGATATCAATATTTATTAAGCCCCTTCTCACCTTTTTATCTCTGAAAAGGGTCTGATCTAGCAGAGATCTGATTGGAGGAGCTGTAATGTCAATCATCATTTAACCCTGGCCACCCGACTTAAGAAAGAAAAGTCAGGCTGACAGAAAAGATGACAGAGAGAAATGCAGTATAAAGGTACATTTAAAAAAAAATGCATATATGTTTAGAAAAATGTTTATTTCATTAGTACAACCTAAATTAGTATTAGTTTTGAGGTGACAGGTGCACTTTAACTTTGCCAGATCAAAGGGCTTTGATGTTGTATGAGGCAACTGTTCATTCAAAAGTGACAATAAAGACTGCAACTAAGTAACAACATGAACTAGGAATATAGTGACATAGAAAGGGATGTATCATTCACTTAATATTGTTACTGGGACATTAGTGAATAAGGAGTAGTGAATTTGTGACTATCGGAGTGTAATGACATAAAGTTCACTCCTACAGTCGAATCCAAAATTTCAAATTTCAATAAGCTCCTCCAATTAACTTAGAAATTAGGTTTATTGGATGGGAAAGACTTAAAGGGGAATTCTTTAACATGGGCAATCTTACCAGAGGTCTACTAACCCATAGCAACCAATCAACTATTACCATTCACTACTACAGGTGACAGAGAATTTGGAAAGTCAAATTCTAATTGGTGGCTATGGGTTACTAGGTCATTGTAAACGATTGCACCTGTTGATAAATTCCCATATTAGACATCATTTAGACTGTAAAACTCATGGAAGTTTTACCACTAAAACATTAATATTAATGTTATACTATACTACTACACTGATCAGCATGCAACATGTCATTCAAATAAAATCTCTGGAAACTAAAGAAGTATTTGTGCTGAAGGAGATATCGTTAGTAACACTATAATAAAGAGGTGGGATTGAATTTATTTGTCAAGTTCTTTTATCTACCACATCTCCTCTGTATTTGTCTTGACACTGGCTCTAGCACAAGCTGTGCAGAGATTAAGACAATGCATCAGATAAAATATTAATCAGTATTTCTATGATGGTGCCCAGTTTCCAACAGAATCTTTCCTATCAGCCATAAATACAGACTTACTTCCCTTCTCTCGCTTTTCTGGCCTTGGGTAATTAATGCCACATAAACATCCCAGTCTGGCTGATATTTACCTTTACCATTTCCTGCATTTTGTGTTTTTTTTATTTATTTATATTTCTGGATGGATTTAATGATTTTACTAAGCTACACATTTTGCCTGAGGTAAGTAAATAGTGATATTCTTCTTCCATCCGAGGAAGAAACAAGTCTAGTACCTAGTCATTATCATACCCAGAAAACTAAGCTAGAAAATGATTCTCTACTGGATCCCCCCTTCTTTATATGCATACTGCATGCTTGTAGCTTACATTTCTAGTAAAAAAAATGACACTATTCTACAGATCCTGTCTCAAACAGTATATCTGGAACCATTTTTGTCTAGAGTCTTTTCTAAAGTCTTATTGTCACACCATGCAATAGACAAATAAGTAGATTTGTTATGATTCATTTTAAATTCCTTAGATTAAGACAATTCAGAGGGAAGTATGGCTAAGGGGAATGTACAGTAAAAACACCATTAAAAAAAATCCCAGCAGAAAAAACTTGTAACGTGTAAGTAAAGTTATTGACCAAACTATACATTTATATTATATTTATAATATGTAAAGATAAACTGAAACATTGAAAAGTAAAAACGATTTTGTGTTTTTCAGTTCTCACCTCTTCATCTTGTAGCCTGTCTCCCCTGCATTTCTGTGTGTACTTGCTACCTGTAATAGTGCTGAGAGGCCCCGCCCCCTAACGAGGTCACAGAATGACTCATTCTGCTTGTGCATTCTTAGCAATCTGATACTTTCCTCTCACTTTTACAATGCTGCAGCTCTGAATTCCGACTAGGAAGGAGTCGGTTTTTAAGATAAGAGAATGAGAGATGGGTGGGGGCGTGTACTTCTTCACTACAGGAAGGAGGAATATTTTACAGAGGGATTACAAGTTCTGCAGAGTGAAGAGGTGAGAGAGGATTTTACTAATCGTTTTTTCACTTTACAATACTTTAATGGGGCAAACTTTATAAATAGGGTTTACTTACACTTTAAACACCATATTCTTTTCTCCATCCCGTGCACCTAAACAGTTAGTTAATTTCAAAGTTTAGAGTTTTTCACCCCAAAAAAGTCATCCCTATTAAATATTTCAGAATCTCCCATTTTGTGGACTTATTGTATAACAAAGTCTTACTCACTGGAAATAACACACATTTATAAATAAGGAGTACAAAATAATATACTTTACAATACATTGACTTAGGGAATTAATTCAACAGAGTACACAGATGGCATACTTGAAAAAACTGGCATTACTAAAGGGGTCAGCCCCAGGGTTGACTGCCATACCCCCTAAATGGCAGTAAAGCTAAGATTTTTGGACCAGGGGGTACAGGAAGGGGCAAAATTTCTGTCAGGGTTGAGGGCCCTATTGCCATTCCTGCACTGCACCCAAAAGAAGGGGGTCCAATGTTAATCTTGCACCAGAACCCCATAATGTATTGTTACGCTGCTTAAAAGAGCTTCTGCTTTGTCTTTGGGAGAAACACACTCCTCCAATTTACAATGTGCTTTTTGGAATTTTAGTAAAATCGGTTCTTCATATATTTTGATGCTGCACAGGCAGTGCAGTGGCTAGGTGGTTAGCACTGCTGACCCCCAGCATTGGGTTCTGGGTTCAATTCCACCCTGGACTTCATCTGCATGGAGTTTGTATGTTATTCCTGTACCTGAGTGGGGTTCCTCCTTCCTCTCTCATCTGTGTGTGACTGAATAGGGAAACTAGATTGTTAGCTCCATGGGGCAGGGACTGAAATGAATGGTGAATCTCTGTAAAACCTTGCATAATATATCATCGTTATATAAATGAATAAATACATACATACACTTAGCGGGGTCCTGCACTTCAGAGTCAGTGAAAGTAATACAGTGTTGTTATGAGTGATTTACACATTGTAAATCCAGTGCAATCTACAATTTTAGCTTTAGGTGGCTGGAGCATGTGATTTTCTGCTGGTTCTCCAGTGGAGACATTTTTATGGAAAGTAGCACAATACAATTTTTCAGTTCTATATAGAACTTGTCATTATTATGTTACTAGTGGATTAAAACAGATGATCTATACAATATCTCATACACATAAGGCAGGACTGATATAAAGGTGAAACTTGGCAGTGTGTGAATGATTATTACACGAGAAATGTCAAAGTCTGATAAGAGTTCTTCTATAATAAAATGAATGGAGCATTTAATGGGAAGAAAATAAACATTGTCAAAAGACAAAAAAAAGAAAAATAGCTGATTTCTCTGAGCTACAAATACGTATATATATGGTTTGCAGTGTTTTATTTGGCTGCCTTAAACTGCGATCTGTATATCTTTCCATTTAATGTGTTTGCAGTAATAATAAAGTCAAATCAGCATGTTGGCTTTTAAATAATCTTAGGGACCGCACACGTTCACAGGCTTTCCATAAAAAAGTAGTTACTAAAGTTCCAAAATATAAACTTATTTATAAATACACGAGACTTGGAAAGAAGGGACATAGTAACTCATTTTTGTTTGGTTATCTCCTATGTATCTAACTTTTATTTTCTGATTTTTTTTTTTTTTATATAAATAGTTTAAAAATAAGATATAAAATTCAGGGAGAAGAGTTTTATTTATAGTTAACCCTCTTACATTTATTTTATTATATACATATCTTTTTCTTTGAAACTCCGGTGTAGGTGGCTCACTGCAAAATCCTATTTATAGTCGCCTAGACATGCACATATCAACTATGATTAAGCGCTTTTCAGCATGAAACGCGTTAGTTTCAGTACGCTCTAATGGAGGCCTAATTGGAGTACATTTTAATTTCTACAATAAAAGTTGTTTTGGGCGAAAGTTATTAAACTTGGAAAGTCTGCTCCGGGTCTTTCCAAGTTTGCCGGGAGAAATCTCACATTGTTCTCGCAAAATTTCTTTCGAGATTTTGGGATTGAGTTTTCAATCCTGATTTTTCAACATTTTCGATGGAAAGGTAGACATACTATTAATGTAAAGCATGGCTACCTTTCCATCAAAAAGAATTTGAAAAATTGAGATAGAAAAACTTGATCTCGAGAAATCTTGCCAGAACAATGTGAGATCTTTCCCAGAAAACTCGGAAAGACCCAGAGCAGTCTTTCTGAGTTTAATAAATTTGAGTGCCAGAGGACTCTCTTGCTTTATATTCAACCCTCTTAAAAGAACAGTAATGCCAAAAATTGAAAATGCCTTAAATGTATTTATAGTTCTGTATTATTTATATATTGTTATATATTATTATACTTATATATAGTATATCTTTAATCTGTGCTTCCAAATATTCTAAATTGTATACATAAAGTAAGAAATTTAGCTATTTAAAAATTGTGCTTTGGGGCACACTTCCTGAATATGCTTTACATAAAGTACCATGGAAAACAATGGAGGTAGGTGAGGTCTGTTAAACAACATGGCTGCTATCAGTAAAGATAAGAACAGAAAATGCAATAAAATGTATGATTTTAACTTCAAAGATAACATTTTTACAAGTGTGATACTTAAATAACTGTCATGCCAGCCCAAATGGAAATGTTTATCTTCTGGTGTTATTGGTGCTTTAATATATGAATTCTGTCCTCACTCACATATAATTGCATGTAACTCCACAGATAACATTTTATGTACTATCTTTCAGTTTTCACCACCACCGCAACATTAGGGGCGAAACCTAATAAAATCAAAAATATCGATATTGCAATATCGATAATTTTGACACAATATCAAATATCAAATCAATATCAAAAATTCAAAATATTGAATTTTTACAGATATCACAATATTGAATTTTCAATTGAAAATTTTCAATCTGTTTATTTCTATGGAAAATCTGTAATACTGATAATTTTGACAAAAAAATTCGATATCACGATATAAGATTTTCAATGATTTAAAAAAATTTTTAATCAAATTTTGTGGTCGAAAGGTTAAAAATGGCCTTTTCGACTTTAATAAATTTCGCCATAGATTGAGTGCTCTGGTTTAAGCAGCTTTTGTCTTCTGAGTAATGTTTCTCTTTGAACTAATTTCCCTTAATTGTTCCCATCATATACCCTCTATACAAGAGGTCCCCAAACTTTTTACACAGGGGGCCAGTTCACAGTCCCTCAGACCGGTGGAGGGCCGGACTTTAAAAAAAAAAATCTATGAAAATTACTATGCACACTGCACATATCTTATTTTAAAGGAGACCTAAAGTGAAAAAATAAAAAAACAAGTGTTAAAATTCTGTATTTACCTTATACTGAGCCGATTGATCACAGTCACAGCATGAGTTGTGCTATAATTAGCCGGCTCCCGATGCTTCCCCCAACGCCTCCTGCACAGTGCTCTGGCTGACACAGAAGCCAGCGTGCAGCCCCTTCTTCTCCTTCCCCGGCCTCATACATCATCACGCTCATTGTGGGGAGCATTCTCATTGGGCCCCACATTGAAGGTGATGATGTTTAAGCCCTGAAACACCCAAGGTGTAACAGGGTGGGAGGACCTGCGACACTGGCTGCCAGTCAGCCAGCGCTGTGAAGAAGTGTCAGGGATGCATCAGGTGCCGGCTAATTACAGTACAACTCATGCTGAGACTGTAATCAATCTGCTCAGTAAAAGTTAAGTATTTTAGCACTTGTTTTTTATTTTTTGACGTTAGTTCTACCCCCCTCCCACACTGCCTGCCCCCACAAGTTAACCCCCCACACTATGCTGCCTTCCCTCACAACCCCCCTCCCACACTGTGCTGCCTGCCCCACAAGTTAACCCGCCACACTGTGCTGCCTTC
>WMED01002168.1:0-24990 GCA_019650415.1 Pipa parva
CTGTTTAAATGAAGAAGGAAAAGTTCCAGAGGACAGGGAAGAGTTGAACAGGTACATTATACATATTACTGGAAATATTTACAATAATAAAACAATGAAGGCAGTAAAATTTGTAATACGCAGGACTTATATTCCCAGAACATAATCAATGATCATATTTTTCCTGGTAGTTTAGCTGAACTCACCAACCACCAGATCAAATTTCTACATTAAAATGAACCCTTGCTCCTTCCTCATCTACCCTCCTCCACCCCATAGTTTTAGTAGTTCAGCATTTGAGCTGATCATTGAGGTTCAGTGACAATTTCCTGCTACTTGTAATCTTGTAAAATACAAGATGGAAATTATAGATTGCAAGGTGACATACCCACATAAATGCTGCACTCCTGTAAATGTCAGGGTAGATGGGTAAGTAATGTTCATTTTAATGATAAACCTATTTTCCTATCTCTAACTACCAGCCAATAAGCTCTTCTCAGCTTGAGAATATGTTCTTCCATTCAAATAATTAATATCCAGATCTTCTTATAATTCTATGGGTGGCTGTCTTCTCTAAGAAAACCAAAATATGTAAAGGAAACACTTTTTATTCACATCTCGAAACTGTTGTGAAGAACAAATACAGTGCATTTGTATCAAAAGATGGTAAACTGCAAGTATATTCTATAAGTATATATATATATATACTGTATACTGTATGTGTGTGTGTGTGTGTATGTGTGTGTGTATTTTAAAGCAGTTTGGACTTTGCTGAGAGTTTAATGTTCTATCTATGTTCAGAAATTCCACTGTATACTTCTGATTGTTCTCTTGATTGTATTAATTGAAATAATAGTAATTATAAAAAAAAATATTATTATTTTTTTTTTTTACTGGGCTGGAGATGTTTGATAGTAAGGGAAGAAGAATTTCGTTATACATTGTTCATTGTCTCGTTTCCTTACACTGACTGGAAAGGAAATCTAAAATCAAGGCAATTAACTTGGTTTATAAAATAGGTCTCAAGGCAATGCTTCATTACTTCATTGCATGACAGAAGATTTTGAGGATGTTCCCAGCTTAAAGAACTAGTAACCTAAAAAAAAAATCCCATTTAGATTAGCAAGAAAGTTATTTAAATACAGTACTTGTAAAAGTGTTTTTTTAAGTTAAAATCGAGTTGTTTTTTTTTTTTTTTGCTTTCTATCTGTTTTTAACATTACTGATAGTTGCTAAACAGTTGTTAAACAGACTTTTGCCTAGTCCTGTTGTTTTCTATGAGCATAGAATGCTGTTTCTAGCTCAGGTAAAAGCCATATACATACAGACTACATTATATAATATACAGCATAATGGCAAAATTTAATAAGGAGAATTGTGACTGTACATAGGTCTCATCACATAAGAGGATCCCAGAATGTCGCCTGTCACATTAATCTACCATGTAGGCATTGCAGGCAATGTAAGGATTTGCATGTTTGAACTTTCTAGAACTTCCCTTAAAACAGCGGTTCTCAACCTGTGGGTCACGACCCCTTTGGGGGTCGAGCAACGCTCTCACAGGGGTCGTGAACACGCTGTGAAGCCAGAAGTGAACACAGGTCCCTTTATATAAGGGTTCCTGCATGGTGACATTGGGCACAAACGTCATCATGTGACACGCATACGTGATGACGTTTCGCCCAAACGTCATCACGTGAAACGCGACGCGATGACGTCGGGCCGAAACATCATGCGTCACATCAGCCCGGGGGGGTCGCATACTCAACGAGGTTGAGAACCGCTACCTTAAAAAACTAAAAACTAAACTAATTCTGCTACCACAGAAGCATTATTTATAAACCTCACTGAAATGATTCATCTTATTTATGAAATAAAACATTTCCTTTTAATTAGAAAAAAAAAAACAATAATGAAACTTAACTAAAGCAAGTCTACAGAAATTCAACAACAGCCTATCACATTTTGCTTTTCATACAACTCTCTTTTGTTCATACAACTCACCCTTGGTGTTCATGCTGATGCTGAAAGCCCTCTTAACTGACAAGTCATTTCCATCAATTTTTATTCTTGATTTTTCTGTCATTATATTGGTAAGTCCATACTGATTACAAGCACTGTATGAATATATAAACATATACTCTTATTGTTTTTAACTTTGTTTTGAGCTTTGAGTAATAAATATTTTTGACTTGGATCCAAACAAACAGACAAAGTAAAAGTAAATCTCACTTTTATAATTAATATATTTTGTCGAACTTTGTTTGGACTTTGAAAGTGTTGATTAAAGGTAAACAAAGTATAAATGCATGTGATTTTGCCATTACTGTTTCTTCCAGTCTTCCAGGAGATAATGCAGGTGGGATGGAAGTGCTAATAGAGGTGTCCCTACTAATCTGAAATAATTAACTGGATCATAATTTCAAAAACAATTTTCTTCCCAAACCTAAATATAGAAAGTTAACATAATTATAATTTATAAAATACTTAAAACAGCAAAGTGGTTTATTTTGCAGCATAGACATAAACACTGCTTCCTAAGCTTCTTCAACTTTTAAAAGGAAGATTTTCATAAGAGGATCTGTTCTGGTCCTGCTAACAATACTGGATCAAAGAGAAAGGTTAGAAGGCTAATCCTTTAGCCGCTTTCTGTAGAAACTTCCAGCAGAGAATATTTTCAAATCTTCTTATCTCCTATGGATATATTTTTGTCATCCTAACCCACCCACCACGATACACTACTAAATGAAATACAATATATGAGATGCTTAAGGCACTTTGTAGCATTACTTTCCCTCCTGATATCTACATATTAGTCCTAAGCAGGGGCGATATGCCCATTATCATTTATTTTCAGTCAAAATATTTGCACTTCCTTACAAATGTTTTCAGAAGGAAAATTCTACTTTAAATTTACCAAAACAGCTGAGAGAGTCACAAAATACAAAGTGCAGCATCCCACTTATTGCATTTAATTAACATACAATCAGTTTGCATTCACTTGAGCCCTGTTATAATTTTAATAAATGTCCCTCGGCCTTTCTCCTCTAGTTGTCAATGGGACATTCAATCCTGAGCAACCTGTCTTCTGCTTTTGTTCAGCTCAATGTTCATATCTAAAAGAACAGAACAGCCCCCCTACTCCTTTCAATTAGAAGCTTATGTAACTCTGGTTTTTGCCACTCTCATTTTTCAAACAAGAATGTAGTAAAGGAAAGGAATAAAAAAAAATAATGGCGTTGCATTAGAAAAATATTTGTTTTGGAGAAAAATGAGGAGATGATCCAAAACAATTGTTTCCATGTATGTCATGTGTAACCTTTTACAGTTAGACAACATCTAACAAAAATGAAACCAGAAGCAAAGAAACCATGACATTTCCTTGAAAAAAAAATGAAAATGCTACACCTAAATTACAACAAACCCAAAGGCGAAATTTACTAAAAAAACTTACAAAATCGATTCTTTCAACTTTGTCAGACGTCTTTCACCCGGAAAGTATGTTTACTTTACACACTTTACTAGCTAGCAGGGGCCCATGCCGTTTGTTTCATACAAACAATTCCTTTCTCCTCCCAGATGTAGAGGATTTTCTTTGATTTACAATGAATCTCAGCCAAGAAGGAAATTGTGGCACAATTAAATGAGATTATGGCCCTTATTCACCAATGTGCGAAGTGAGCCGCGATGTGTTCGACTCACTTCGCACATTGTGTTATGCGCATACTGATGTCCTGTGCGCAGACATCAGCATGCGCATTAAAGGGATTCCCCTCCTGGCGAGAGCACTCGAGTCTCCTCGCCGGGAGGGGAATCCCTTTAATGCGCATGCTGGTGTCCACGCACAGGACATCAGCATGCGCATAATACAATGTGCGAAGTGAATCGAATACATCACGGTTCACTTCGCACATTGGTGAATAAGGGCCTATATTGGGTAAAGGATTTATATTATACACTCACCTGGGATATTTTTTAGATTATCTTATTTTATTTGTCACTGGATAGAACAGACATGCATATCAGTGAAATTACATATACGTCAGAGATTAAAAATAACAATAACAGTAATAAATATCAGTAATAAGTGGCAATGAGAATCATATAAAAGCAATTTTAGAAAAATCTTTAAAAGCCTAGATTTTGCGTCTAGGGCAACAAAAACATACCTCAGGCACTGAATATGCCTCAAAAGGATAAGATAAAAGTCAAATCTTATATTTATTAAATCCTTTTCCTTAATTCTAATACTATTGGCATAAGGCTCCATTCCAAAATAACAATTGTGGAATAAGAACAGTAAACACTTATACTTTAAAGGTTTGAATATTTAGCATAAAAAATACTCCATAAAGTGGCTAGCTCACATGACAGATATGTTAATGTATGCATTTATTCCAGACAAAACTTAGATTTTCCTTAGTCATTCAAAACTCATTCTGAAATGACCTTTCCAAAGGCAAAGTTATTGTTGATAAAAAAAAAAGAAAAATGTAAAAAAAAAAATCTTTTGCCTTCTTAAATACCAATTTATGTTACTGACTCCCAACATGTCTAGGGCAGCTCTTTGAATTAACATCATTATGTCAGTCATTTATAGTTCACTTAATGTCTTTAACCTGCAGAGACCTTCACTTGTATGTGTGTGGTGTAGGCTATGATAATGTTTGGAGAAAATGTACAGCATGCTCCCATTCTGTATTTGCATATCCCTTAAGAAGAAACAGGTAATGTTATGTCAACCTTCCTTTGACTTTTTAAAGAGAATCTTTCATGCAATTAAATAGGATTTTAAACTGACATTTAAAATAAATAAATACGAAGATGAGTTTTTTGAGACTAGTGTCACTTTTAGAAATAGATACTTTGAAAGGATTCTAATTAGCAATCACTCTAAATCAATTTGTTTATATTTATGCTAATAAAGGAGGTAGGTATAGACGGAATGAAGAATACCACATTACACAAGAAATGGAGACATAGGCATTCTTCAATAAACATTTATATTTAATATGTCTACAACAAACACATTCACACTAATAAACACTACTAAACAATTCAGACTACTCTGGGTCAAAACAAGACTCATTTTCCTTAATAAATGGTTCTTTGTAAAGATGAAAATTACCTGACATTGCTTTACAGGTTAGAATGAAGTGAGCTTTGTGATCACATAGATCACCTTCATGTCTATTAGATTTGCTAAGTTCTTCTTTAAGACTGTAAGTATTGACACATGTGCAATGTGAGTCATTATATTGTTTTTTTATGTTGTTAGACTCTAATAATGAATCACAGTACTAAACGTTGTTTTCTATTTAAAAAAAAAAAACTACACCCAATTGGTTCATGCCATTTATTTCCAGCAAAACACATTACTCCTCTAGTGATTTGGTCTGTTATTTCAGCCTCTTGAAATCTTTCCAGTAATATTACACTTTGATGTCTTTCTACTTTAGTGCACTTCTGTTACACATTTTTGTGCAACTTTTATTGCACATTACTTCCTGAAAATCAGGAGGATATCCACAACAGAAGCTGCCAAGAATTGTAACAGTTGTGGACTTTAATCTTAGGACCATCCATCCAGTGGACTTATACATGTGGGTAAATATTGTATAAGGGTTTTCTCACCCCTATATAGCTTTTTTGTATTTTATATATTTTATATTTGCCTATGCAAGGCACTGCTGACCAACTATATGTAAGGATGCATACAGAGAGTAGGTGGATGCTCTACACCACAATGGAACTGACACTGGTTTATCCTGAGGTGTGGAGTCTAAGGGGGTAATTCACCATTGAGCGAAGTGAGCTCCAAATCCTTCGGCTCACTTCGCACATGGTATTATGCACTCGCTGATGTCCTGCACGTGGACATCAGCGAGCGCTTTAAAGGGATTCCAGTCTCGGTGAGACCAAAAGAGTCGCCTCGCCGAAATTGGAATCCCTTGTGCAGAACATCAGCAAACGCATAACACCATGTGCGAAGTTAGCCGAAGGATTCGGAGCTCACTTCTCTCAATGGTGAATTCCCCCCTAAGAGGCTTTCAGTCTTCACTCTTAATCCACACAAAGGGGTGTGACTTTTTCTGAGAGAGAACCCCCCAGGTCGCAGCACCCATGTTAATCTCCCACTGGTGGTAGCTGACAGTCACTATTTCTCAGGAACATGGAGTAGGAGAACTGGAAACAAGGACTCAAAACAGAGATATTGGAATGCAGGTTACTGGATACTGCTTTTAAACACAAGTGATACAGCTCTAGGCTTGAGCAGAGAAAACTCCATACTGAGGAAAAGACTCATTGAATCTAGCAGTTTAATATAGGGAAGCTGACAATCAGATTCACAGAGAGATTGAAACTGAATTTTAATTATTACGAACACTGGAAGATAGGTGAGTTCAGCTGTGTTCATAGTATTGGTCTTAATCAGAACTCAACTCAGTCCAAAGAGGCTTGATAGTCAAGTGAGATTTTCTCTGCCTCTGAGCCAGGCAACCCTGGTTCAAATCCTCAGGTGATGCCTTACACCAGTGGTGGTGAACCCTTTTGGCACTGAGTGCTGAGAAAGTTATGTCACTCACTAATGCCAAACCCCGAAGTGTCAGTGCTGATGAGTGACATCATTGCCCCTGCATCGGGGGAGGAGCGCACCTACATCAGGGAAGGAGAACTCCACAACGGGCAAGTGCTCCTTCAGTGTAGACCGTGGATCCGGCCTGAAAACTGTCAGGTCGGGTCCATGACCTGGGATGAAGGCAACTGTGGCGACGGTACACATGCCATAGGTTCGCCATCTCTGCCTTTCACTATAGTTTTCTTTTGTTGTTAGAGTTACACAAAAAAAGGCAATTCTGGTGCAGCTAGGATTTGACAATGAAACTCTAAAACACAGAAGAGAATATTACAGTCTTTAAACAGTGCCAGTGCATTACCTTAGTTAGGTTGTTGACTGGGAATGAGGTCTCCAGTATAAGGACTAAAATGTAAGTGTCTACATTCTCCACTGTCTACAAGTCTTGTGGGAATTGCTGAATTGCTAAGTTGCCCCTGGCTTCACTAAAGATATTAAAATTATACTTTGCAAAACTAAATTCAGCTTTATTACTTTCCATTAATGAAGATCATTTACATGCTAATCTTCCTTCTTCTTAACATTTTGGAGCCACATATTTTTTACTCTTCTTCATCATAGCAACTTTTGGCTAAATGTGCTACTGGTTCAGTTTGGAGGATTTTACTATCCCAATTCTTAAGCACAGCAACTAATCAGATGTTGTTAGCACCCCTATACTAGTGAATGCTGATTGATTGATATGGGTTAAGAGACCACTCCATGAGCATCTGGTTCTTGGTTATGCACTTTACCAAGTTTTTAGCTTGACAACTGTTAGCCAGAAGTTATATTGTTTAATAAAAAAAAGTCTATTTCTGGGCATTTGCCTTCTTTTTCTATAGCGATGCCAAAAAAAAATCAATTAACGTTGCATCACAATATGCAATAAATGTTTCAAGCATTTCATAATTTCATTCAACATCTTATTCAAATGATTTTCTGTATTACTACATATTCTGTATTACTATTACCAAATTCAAATATCACCACCATATTTTTAAGTCTAGCAGAAATACTTTCAGTATAATAGAATTTCTTCTGATTTTGAAATAAATAAACATATGCTACAGAATCTAAAATGCATTTCCTACTCTTATTGTCCTTACTCCTTACTAAAATTCACAGCCCTTATTATTATGAAACAGTATGATATATAAAAATACATCCCTGCAGGAGAGAAAAATGAAGAAAACATCTCATATCTAATGATTTGTTTCAAGGGTTTTAAAACACTGACTATTTTTCATATGCTCAATCACATTACAGTCACTTCTATGCTAGTGTAGCATCTTTGGTTTTACCATTTAATTGAATGCCTCATTAAGCAAACAATCATGCATAATGCGTGTTATTTCTCAAGACTCTAAAGTATTCAACAGGAGTCAACTATGCTTTGATAGCTTTTCATAATTGATTGCATTATCATACTTGCCAACATTTAGTAACAAAAAAAATAAATAAATAAAATAAAGTCACCACACTGAGAACATTTACTGCTTTATTTGGCACAGATCAATGAACTGAGAGTGAAGTGTAAGAGATACCGGACATGCAAACTTGTCTATGCTTAATTCGTAGTCATATTTCTAAACAACAGTCTAATTCAACAACACACTTACACAATATTGCAGCTCCAACCAACAGAACCCTCAGGTAAGAGTTGGAAACAAAGGTCTCAATTAGGGCAAAAAAGCTCCTTCCTGTGTGCTCAAGAAATGCGGTCCCTCACTGCTATTTCAAATCCAGATATCCATTTGTCTCCAAGCGTTAGTTAAAAACGATGCATAGAACATCATAGAACTGTTTAGATTTAAGGAGGTTAATGGCTAAAGGGTTTGTTGCATAAAGGTGTGAATTAGCCAGCTAATGATAGTGGTCACAACAGACCGCTATTGTCGCAGTCGCGACTTCATAATGGGAACACAACTTTACTATGGGAATATTGTTGCGGTCGCAGATTTGCTATGAGAATCCACTGTTTGAGAATTCGACAGTTGAATTCTCTCGTTAGTCAATTACCCACTAAAAGTCTAATTCAAGACTTATTTTTTATTTAGTCTGAAATAATCTTACCTTAATCCAAATAGCTAGCAGTACGCAACAGTAAAATCTCTTCCTTTACTCTTGAAGTACCAGTAACAACAGAAAAAAAAAAATCCCATTTCGATTGACATGTTAGTTATTCTGACATAATTTAAAGAGGAACAAAATGCAGAAATTAAAGGCATTGGGTGAACTCCGAGTGGTGAAATTATCACTGCGCATGTCTAGAGCAGACGTGACGATGTTGACGCCACTCTGTCAGTTAGGAGGGGGAGCCAGAGTGCAGCTTCATAGCTGTACTGATCACTGTGAAACTGCCTTCATTCTTGAGAACAGCTGCTTCATTCCCTGTGACAGTTAAAACTTCCCAACTAGTGCCAGGTATATTTCATAATATATTAATTTAATTTCTGCCTTTAGTTCCCCTTTAAAAGTGTTAACTTTAAAGTTGAATTCGCTATTTGTATTGCTTTGTGTTTGTTTTTCTCTGCTGTTTATATATTCAGAAGAAAAAAAAAAACCTGCTATTTTCTATTGTTTCCTATGGAACTTAATACATATTCATGAAGTGTACTGGAAAGTCCAAACTGAAAAAGATGGTTGTAAGCAGCATAGAGGAGACCGACACAAAAAAAATAGTAATTCAGCTTCTGATATAACATTTTTAGTACTGTATGCCACATTACTATAATCCATCAGCAATTTTTTAAAATGAAATTAAAAGATGATCACCTGATTTTAATCCCAGAAATGGATATAATTTGATTAGTAAATGTATGCATAATTTTATTTATAAAGTGCCACAAATGTACACAGCGCTGTACAGTTCAGCAATACAAGTACAATACAGACATGAGAAACGTGCATTAAACAATACACTGTAAATGATTCTTTTATTTACGGGCAGCCAAGGAGCAGAGAGAGATTTGGAGAATCCTGATTCAAAGGGGGGAATTCAGCATGCAGTGAAGTGAGCTCTGAAGCCTTCGGCTCACTTCGCAAATGGTATTATGCGCATGCTGGTGTCCTGCGCACGGACATCAGCATGCGCATTAAAGGGATTCCCATCTTGGCGAGGCAACTCTTTTGGTCTCGCCGAGACAGGAATCCTTTTAATGCGCATGCTGCAGGACATCAGCGAGTGCATAATACCATTTGTGAAGTGAGCCGAAGGCTTTGGAGCTCACTTCGCTGCATGCTGAATTCCCCCCTTTGAATCAGGAACACTGGTAAAATAATCATGGTTTTTCCTTTATGTCAATTTTGCTGTCATACATAGTATAATTTTTCATTCCATGGTTATGAGATAGGTGGTTTCCAAAGACAACATATGTAGATGCATATATTATATTTTATAAACTCATTTTATTCATATTTTTATAAACATACTTAAACATTTAATATAATATGTTTTGTATCATTTTATGAAATCTCTAAATAGTGGATCACCTAATAAACTATTTTAATACTAGAATCTTGGTGTCAGTGTTTACATTAACCCAATTTGCTGTACAACATAAAAAGTATATAAAGAATTCTTAATTTCATTTAAAAGGGAATGAAGGGAAAATAGATCTCATAACGTTATGATAAAAACGAGTACTGAATAGCTATTATAAAAATAAGAGAACCAAAAGAAAGCATAAAGAGCTGTCCTTAAGAAATTGGAAATAGGAGTTGCAAATAAAGAGAAACAGAAAGTCACTTTATGTAGCCATGGAAACTGCTTGTAGTGTTGTCATTAACAGTGGTATGATCATTTGACCTTGAGAATAAATAGGGGAATTCAATAGGGCATTTAAGAAAAATAATTAAGATGTAAATGAATTGTATTGCTATAGGTGCTATAGGTGTACTGGTGACCTGGTAATTACTTGCACATAGTTGTGCTATAATATACATTTTACATTCAAATCATGGAACATATGCATGCCATTTTGAGAAAACAATTGTAATTAGTTACTGTATATACAGGGAAAATACATCTGTGCTGCTCTCTACCATATATAAACATAAGTCACTCAGCATCACCAAAGGCACTTACATAAGCAAATGATAAGTTTATGTAACTTCCTGATGAATAAGTGATTCCTATGGTGTCTCATGTTGTGAACAATGTTTACAATATATGTCAGTGCCGTTAAAAATATGATTAAAAAAACTGTTACTGTGCTTGTTCTTTTCAGTGAAACAGAAAGATTTGTAGCAGACAGCAGAAGCAGTACTGGAGCCTAACTGGTAAGTAACCCCCCCCCCCATTAGAAGATAAGACCTTATAGTTCTCCTTTAACACCTGTAGAACTCCATCCCCTGCTAGATACAGCTGATCTAGTAGTCAAAATGGCAGCTCTACCTTTTAGGAATCAAACATGTCATATTGTATGCGCTTCCAAAACTTCTAAGATGTTTCTGTAATGTATGATATTTAGTAATCTAGCTTTAAAAAATTGGGCTTTTGGGTGCATTTGCTGAATATCTATTTTCTAAAGCATTATGGGGAAAAAAAACTGTAGGACTGGGAGGGGTGTGTTTATCAACATGCCCGTTTTCAGTAAAGATAATAGCAAACAGAAAGAAAAACAGTTTATGAATTCAACTTACAATAACATTTTTACAAGTTCTGTATTTAAATGCTGTATTCAAACAACTACCATTCTAATCCAGATGGATCATTTAAGATTTTTGGTGTAACTGGTTCTTTTATGATATCTTTGGCATCATAGAATGGATTCTAGAGACTTGATGCCAAAAAGGTATAGGTAGCATAGAGGAATCTGTCCTTGTCTTCTTCTATTTATTTTGTTTTTATGTGTTTGGATACTCAAGACAGCTGTGTTAGATTAAACACCTGATGTTCGCTATGTATTTGTTTCACATTTTTATATGTTCACGTGCTTTTACATCTGTGCTGATAAAACTGCGCATATCAATACAATTTATTTTTTAGGTGTAACTGTAAGGAATTTAAATTCATGTAATCAAATAAACCTAAAGGAAATGTATATAACTTAGGATCCCAACTGATATACACATTGTGTGTCAATAAACTGTATTGCTTTTGCTGATATTTGGCCATATTGCTAAGATTCTAGAGGTCATAAAACACATTTTCATTTCTCTGTTTGCCAGTAATCCCACTGATTTTTCATTTGTAAATAGACAGGCAGTGTTTTGTTCAGATTAGGTATAAAGTGACTTTTCTGGAGTTTCTGATGACAAATGAAAGGCATTTAAATATAGTCAATATGATACACATCTAAGTTGGAAAGTAACGTTTCTAAATGTTACTTTCATGTTTAGAGAGTATGCCTATATTTTTCTATATCTAGTTATCCATGCATTTATAAAGTCAAATTGTTCTGATTCATACATTAAAGGGGTAGTTCAGTCTTGAAAATAATAAACAAAAAGTACCTTAAAACCAAACTATTTGTAAATTAAGGTTATTAAAAGATATGTACCTGAAATCTATCATCTAAGTGCTATGATCACATTAGCCCAACATCTGGAAAGAGCTTTTCTTAGCATCTCTGTTGTCGGATCCCTTTAGCTATAAGCTTTTGTTGACATTGGTCCAACAACACTCAAGACTAAACTGCCCTTTTAAAGAAGATTTTGCAGACACTGTAACTTGATAAATCCCTGGAATGTCCCACCAAGTGTTATTCTACTTGAAATATTCAGATTTTATATATTATATTTATGACTATTCACAGATGCACTGTCTGCATTTATTGTAACATTTTGGAGCACACAGTGTGCCTATGTGTATGAAGCCATGCACAGCTGTGACTTGCCATTCGTATTAATATTATTAGACCCAGAGTATTAGGCATGAGACTGCAGGCAGAGCAGAGGCAAGGATGCAGAGGCATTTAAGACAAGTGGCTTGGAGAAGATGAAGCATCAACGTTTCAAAATTATGTTTTTAAAGAAGAAAGGGGGGGGTGATGGTTGCATTACAATATATTTCTATAAGGTTAGAATTTAAAGGAAGTTCCATGCACTTCCTGTGTGTACTGTGTCTTATAGTATTAACTCCAAACTGCTGCCATTGTGCTGAAATCATTTTCTCTTTGTGGAAGTGAATTCCTGTTGCTTTATATTCACACAGATTGGCTGCCCATACACTAAAATGATGCAAGAGAAATGAGAACAATAATAATTTCCTTTAAATATAGCTATTTATTGCGCAAATTCCTATTAGCATAGTACTAAAACTATACTGTTTATCACACCCTTTTTATTTTTTCTTTCTTTAATTATGCACAATTAAGTAGCAACAAATAACACAATTAGGGCTATTTATGGAGTTCCACTGGCCAACTCTTTCTTTAAATGTCATGTGCAAAGTTTCACATAAAATGACTGATCTATTGTGTCTGTTTTATACTCAGCTGCTGCTGATCTTTTACTACTGCAACAGTGCAATTAATCAGAGGTGGCTGCAACCTCATTTATTTATGGAGAAAAGTCTCCAGATCTAGCTGAAATACGAGCCGCTCTGGATTCCAAACCAATACCCATCTGGCTCCCAGACCATTAAAATAAATTAGGCACAGCCTCCTTTTTTCACAACCCTAACTGTTTTTCTTTTAAATCATATCAGTGATACGTCCCCTAAAGGCACAAGATAATCCGCAGAGGAAACTTTACAGTGTTGATGCAACAAATTGTGCCTGGGAGAAGGAGATATATCGAAATGTTATTTCTTTTTTTTAAACATTGGCTGCAATATCCCTGCCTGTGAAGTGTGACTGATGATAAATCTGTAATTTTGTGTTAGTGCACCCTACTGTTCAATTAGAGAAGGATACAAGGCAGTCCATATGCATTCACTTCTGTGTCACACAAACTTTGTATCATTGCCCCACAGCCAGTCTTTATAATAATGTGATGTAAATAAATGGTTTATTCCTAAAATACTGCTGCTTCAGTAATGTATATTTCAACTACTCAGGGGATATGTTCTTACTCGGATTCAGCTCAAATATTTACATACTAAAAATATTTTGCAACCATCTAGCAAGCAATTTTTACTTCGGAAAACCAATCTTATTGCTTACATGAAATCATGATCCTGCCCATACTGCAGCGAGGACTATAAATAAACCTGACTTATGGCAAATTTAAGCAGTAAAACATTTTTTTTCTTCAAGTAGCTACAGGCTCCAAGCTACAGCAACATATTTTATTAAAGTACTAGTCTTGCTTAGTCAGTACATTTTTTTTTTTCTTTCTCTTTTTTCGCATTGATCTCAAAATCCTTGGAGGAAAACTGATTTCAAGTAATATTTGCAGAGTTTATTAAAGAAGTTTGCAATTCTTAGCTTTATATGGTTTATTGTTGTTCTCTGTAGCATTAAAATTGATGTGGCCATTTCACTCTCAGTTATATTATTGCAGTTTTAAATGTATCTAAAGTCCAGCTATTCGCAATTATGGAATTGTCTTTTGGGTCATCGCACAAGCATTCTGGGTAATGGTGCGAAAATATACATAACTGCTTTCTGTTTTCTTAGTTCATTAAGTAAGACTGCAAAGCAAACTGTTTGATGAAACCTCTAGAGGGATATTCATCACAAAATGGATGCTGAGCTTGTCAGTACTATTTACAGCTTACTGATATTGCTAAAATGCAAGCTGGTTTTTAAATGGAACAATACAGTTTAACATTTGTAGAGAGGAAGACTTTGATGGCATTGGCAAAAATTGGCTGGGGAAGAAATGTTCTTTCACACTACCTTCTCCCCAGCCAGGAAATTTGCAGGACAAAACTCCCATAATTCAGTTCAATTTACAAACTCTGGTCAGGTTCACTGTGGCATATTCCAATATCTCAAATAGTTGTCACTTTACTGTATTAATATTATTACTGACACCAATAAAATGGAGATTAACTTAAAGGGAAACTACTTACTGCCAGATGGAAAGTATTTCTTTTTCACTGTGAGCAACCCTTTAAAGGAGAACTATAGGGCAAATAAAAAAGGAGACATAAAAAAATACCTTGTAGTAAGTTGAAACATCACAGTGACAGCTGGAACTGTGTTGTCATTTCACTGCACGGAGGCAGACTTGAAAGCGCTTGCACAGGTACAGGAGCCAGCATGAAGTTCTGCCCACTTATGCAAAAGAATGTACAGGTCATCACGTTTATTGCGCTTCTTATTTTTTACCAGTGAGAGGAGCATTCTCATTGGAGTTCAATGAGCGTGATGACATTTATGCCCTTTTGCACTGCCAATTTTACTAGGTGGGTGGAGCTTCACGTTGGCTCCTGTACCCTCCTAAGCACTGTCAAGTCTGCCTCTGTGCAGTGAAATGACAGCACAGTTCAAGCTGTGGCTGCAACGTTTCTACTTACTAGAAGGATTTTTTTTTTTATACGTATGGCTCCTTTTTATTTGACCTTTAGTTCTCCTTTAAATGCGCTGCATTATTTAAAAAAAACTTCTATTTTTGCCTAAAACTATTGGCAGAGTAGACTATCCATAGTGCACATAGTTTCACTAATTAGACATAATTCTTTATAACAAAGAATGATCCAAAGATTACATTCTGGAGGTATTGTTAGAGTAATGGCTGAGCAAAATTTATTAAAGTCGAAAAGGCCGTTTTTTCACCTTTCGATTGAAAAATGTGATATTGCGATATCGAATTTTTCCATCGAAATTATTGCTATTACGGATTTTCCATAGAAACAAACAGATTGAAAGGTTTCAATCGAATTTTCAATATCGCAATATCAAATTTTTGATGTTGCGGTAAACAAATGTTATCTTTGTATAAATTACTATTTGATATTGCAATATCACATCAAATTTACAATACTGCGATATCAAATACAGTAATATTTTTGACTTTATTCAATTTTGCCCATAGTGTTATGCTGCATGCAGTTTTCAACAGACGTCAAATATGACACTATTATAATATAACATGTCCAAGAAAGACAACTCATTCACATTCAACAAAACAACTATTGCAGTTCTTTGGGGGTTAAAACCCTTGTGGAGAAAATGATGAACAGTTGTCCATGCAAATGAATTGGCCATTTTTGTTGCATTATGTTATGCCCAGGAGATAAAACACTCACCAGCAATTTTATCACATTGCGAATTGTCCTGTAGATGAATATTGAGTGACAATAAGATACTTCACCAGCTCTGCATATTCAGAAAATAATGTGCTTTCTGTTATGTGCTAATTTTTTTCATAGTTCTCAACATTATGTCAACTATGTATTTATGAAATACTCTGTATCTTGTTACTGTGAATTCATGGACAATAAGGAGATGTGTTAAGTCACACAATTTGCTAAAGTATACTGGTATGAATACGTGAATTTGACTTTGCAAAATGAAGGTGACTTAAAAAAAATTGGTGGCCAACTTCCATCATGATCTAGAAACTGTCTGCTATAAAATGAAAGTAAAACTCTACTGACAACACCAGCGACAAAAACGTGACAAAAGTGGTGATATTTCCCTTTCTTATCATAATTCATGCGTATTGTCAGTATGCTGTTTCTCATGTAAAAATAGATAGAGGTGGTGTTATTGTCTTCTTTAAACAGATCTAGATTTAGATAATACACACTGTAAAGTGGAACATTGTTTTGGGTATCATAAAGAAATAAAAGTACAAAATCAGAGCAGATATTTTCTATGTGGGACTATAAATGCAATTCCTATAAGTAGAATAACACAGCAAGCAAAAGTGAGAATAGATTTAAAACTCCAGTGGGGGCACGTTTACTAAAGTCGAATTGCTTATCCCTATAAAAATGAATTTGGTTAGCTCTGGATTTAGTGATATTGATAGTATCGCCTATTTATCAAAGCACTGGAAGGCATTATCGCAGTGGATAACTCTGTGTATCGATATCTCCGGATTTAACGCAACACTGCATTATTTACTAAGATAAGTGTTTGTTTTTTCTTGGCTATTTCTGTTGCTTGATACATCGCCACTCTCTGGGTGGCGTTATCCATTACTTTCAGTGGGGCTGTAGTCTGGAGTTATGTTTTAAGTGTAACTTATCGATATCGATATACACATATCGATATCGATACCTATATCCATCCCCATAGATGCAACCGGTACCACTGCTTCTACAGATATCAATATCGCCGGGATAAATGCATATAACGCTCTAGCAGTGCTATTGCCGCATAATAATAAATGGGCTACGGGGATATCATCCAATATCGCTAAATCTATGGCGATATCTGGCGATATGAGAAATGTGACTTTAGTAAATATGCCCCAAGAGGAGTTAATGATTAATGACGATACTTCTACTGAATACTGCTGCTTTTACAACAGTGGCAATGAGAAATTTCCAAACCTAACTTACTAACTGGACATCACAAAAAAGAAACAAGGGGAACTGTGTATGTACCTGTAAAGTTGTATACCAATAAAAATTATTGAAAAGTAAAAGCCATATTTTAATGCTTCTATTCTAAAGTATTCAATAGATTTTACTACTGATCTATAAGATGTTACAGACAAATGGTTTGTGGGAGACACTGCACATTCTGGACAATACAATCAGAGACAGGCAGTGCAAGAAACCATAAACTGAAGGAAAAAAATCAAAAGCATAAGCAGCCTGTGCTACCTTAGCCTCCACAGCCTTGCTTTACAGCATAATTAAACCACGACTAATTGTATAGCAGTAACTAGCTCTATAAGAAGAACACATATCATTAGCTGGACATCTGCTACAGGATTGATGCTTTTCAAACATATGCAAATCACCTAATCATCAGCTAGTACAAATGGTGATGTGGATGAATTCTTTAACTTATCTACAAACAGCACCCAGTACCTGTGAATTCTGTAAGGAGAGATTACATGCATCTTTTTTTTTCGCAGATCTCTGCCTTTTTTTCTTTATTTTTCTTTTGTGACACACGTTCTAATAGAACAAGTGTAATATTTTGAAACTGACCAATAGCCAAATGGTTATTCTTGACTGGTTGTAATGTACACTGTAATGTTTCTTCTGTGAAACAACACAGATGATGTTATCTAAAACTGGAATAGAAAAAGTAAAGATGTGTTTGTGCTATTGCCTTTTCACCAGGATCATTTTTCATAAAATCATTATCACAATATGCCGTCTGCTTTTAGAACATTTGCCAGTACCAAGTTTTATACAAATGTCTCAGCTGATTGATGTTTTAATATACCCCAAAACTGCAGCATGAGCCCATTTGTCTTTATTAATGGGCTGTATGTCAGCTAGATGAAAAATAATGTCCCATTTATTGTCAGCATGAGCATACCGGATTCATGTTGTAACATATACTTTATATGGAATATTCTAGAGCACAATAATGTTTTTTGACTAACCCTATATACATTGGAGTGAAAGGTATATATATATATATATATATATATATATATATATATATACTTTGCATTATTCTTTATTATTAAAATGTTTCTACACTGATCAGGCTGTTGCCCAGTTCGATGCATTTCTCCTCTTTTTGCCCTGTTATCGTTTTTTTTATTTTCACTGCATTTTCAATTTTCCTCAATTTATGTAGCGCTGAATAAACTTTAAAGATAACAAAAAAGATTGATATTGATAAATGTTGGTGTGTTAACATCTGTATTGATATCACTGATCTCTTCAATGGGGACTTAGAAAAAATGTCCAAAAACATCTCCATAGGGAATAATGGGTTTTTGCAGCCCTCAACCAGTTGAACCCTTTTCAGTAATAAAAAAAGGTCAGAAGGGGCTTAATAAATATCATTATCAATGATATTTTCTACATAATTAAAGTTACATCTCTGTTCATATACCAGGAGAAAACTTTTTCTATTTTTATAAATATCCCCCCAGGGACTTGTTAAATGTACAGTCCACATTTATTTTTGTTGTTCAACAGCATATACTGCAGAGCCAAGAAATAAGACTTGATAGTTTGCCATCTCCTAATGGTTATTTGGCATTTAGCAGTCCTTGGGACCCCTGGGTCCCTCCCCCAGTCCCTAGAATCAGATGAGGAAGACAAAAGGTGGTACAACCGGTTTTTACTTTTAGCACTATTTACTGTATATATTCGTGTATAAGTCGAGAAATTTAAGTAAAAAAATCATGTAAAATAGTATACTCGACTTATACATGAGTAATGGGGGGGCACTGAGTCATTGTATTCTGTTTTTATTTACGATTTACACAACGTGCCAACTTTTCTGATTTTGGGGTTTGTAGGTTGAAAATATTGATATCACTGATATCAATATTTATTAAGCCCCTTCTGTCCTTTTTTTTATCTCTGAAAAATGTTCACCTGGTTGAGTGTCGCAAAAACACATTATTCCCTATGGAGATAGTTTAGAACATTTTTTCTAGGTCCCCATCAAAAAGATCAGTTATATTGATATCGATGGAAAAGGAGCTCCATTGAAAGTAATGTAAAGTGTAGTGGTATTAGATAGATATTGATATCAATACATTTTATTCAGCACTACATAAATTAAGGGAAATCGAAAATGTGGCAAAATGGATCAAATTTTGGTGAATAGGTCAAATAGGTCTTTATGAATTTTCCACTAAGTTTTTAGTATAAGCCTTACATTTATAAATTTCTAAACTTAGATACCGTATATTAAAGGAACAGTCTTCTAAAAGAAGATGAACCAAGAGCTTGGCAAGTTTGGGCATGCAGATGCACAGAAACTTGCAGAATGATATGAAAGCACAAATAAGGTAAGCAATAAAAACAGCATCTAGAATATATTTAACAGATTATTTTACAACATGAGCAAACTGAAAATAAGAACCTTGATCTGGTATGAGTCACAGTGATCTGTAGTGTGCAACTAAGTCATTAAATATTATTGCATCACTTCACACTTATTTACACCTTAATTCAGCCTCATTCAGGTTGATTCTTAATCAAGTGGGAAACAGAAACATAACTGTTTCTCTAATCTCTGCAGTTTTTTCTCCATAGCATGAAAACATCTTTACTTTTAGGCCAATTTCACTCGGGTGAATTTTGCTCCTTTTTTGTGCTGAAAATATGCGGCTGTGAAAACACATCGAAAGTAATGGCTGTCGACTGTACAATTACACATTAGCATTTCATAGATATGAATATGCGTTAGGACACTTCTTGCTTAGTTTTTCAAATGCGTAAAACACATTGTATATATATTATATAGCTAATGAAAAGTGACAGGGAGCAGCAAAAAAAACTTTTTTGAAGGCCTAATGCTGGAGAAACAGTGTTTATTTTATTATGCCAATATCGCCTATTTGAAAATGCTGTTTTTTGTGATGTAGAAAATCACATTTTTATGCATTTTTTTACATCAAGAAGTCTGTAAAAATCAGAAAAATGCTTGGTAAATAAATATCCCCCTTGGGATAGGATTGTATGGAAAAGGTTGGAATGATGGACATGTATTTTTTTAAACTAGATTACCATTTCCTGTGTTAAGGTATCTGCATGACTTGTCTCTTATTTCCTTTGGTCAATGTTGCAGCTTAGCCACACCATGACATGACAATGTTAACTAACTGTTCCTACATATTGGTAAAATGAATGTCCGTATTTGAATAAGGGAACATCATTTACAGCAGTGCTAACAACTGTAATACTTATCTGCTGGTTTTCCAGTTCCCTGATCCAGAAAATGTTTGATGAACCGGTGGAAGGGTGGGCAGGGCAATACGTGTTGCTGGCTGCATGATGGGGACATGCTTACAATCTAGTTTCCCTATACAGGGAGAGCATGCATGTCATACAGGGAGGACACATTGATGACGTGCATGCTCTCCCTGTCAGTTCTAGGAAATGTTGATGCGGGGCATCTGTAGGAGCACGACGAGCGAGGAATGTGCTTCTGATAGGTGTTCTCCTGTTCAGGATGCTGTAGAGTTGCTGGTGCTGTTTCAGGTTAGGGAACCAACACGGAAGTGCCGCATAGCACTTCTTTACAGGTAAGACATGTAACTTTAAAAAAAAAATTGATGATAAATCGTATTGGCAAAAAGGGGTTAATAAACCTAAATAATAAAATGTATTTTTTTTAATTTGGTCCGACTGTTCCTTTAATATATCATAAGTTTAGAATTTAAGGGTGAAATTTACTAAACTTGAAAACGCCGATTTCATCATTTTGACTTTTTGATTTTTAGTGATCGGAACTTTTCAATTTTATTTTTCAAAGGAAAAATAGCCATACTTTACATTACTGCTTTGGCTACTCATCGATATTTACTGAGCGAACAGCGAGATTTAAAGGGAGTAAACTATAAAAGGAGAAATCTGTCTTTTTGAGTTTAGTAAATTTCGCCCAACTTGAATCATTATTGCAGAGAAGGAAAAGAAAAAACTTGGCTGACAACAAGTTTCAACATGGGGGAACACATTCTTTCTGATACCTTTCCCTTGGATCACCTAGCTCATGTATAATTTAATTTTAATATTTTCTGGTTTATAGGTATTTATCCATTCTCTTTTGAAACAAGTCAACTGTATTTGCCATTAAGATGGTGTGGGGAAGCCATTCCAAATTTTTACTACAGAAAAGAAAATTTGTAGGTTGAACCTCCTGTCTAGGCATGTTCACATGTAGTCAGGGATGATCTCCAGATCATTTTTAGATTTGTCCCTCCTTCATATTTTTAGAAATGGAGTTATACATCCTTCTCAAATCATCTCTTCTCTATTCTAAACAAACCTAGACTAGAGACCCTTATTTAGAGTTTCCATGTTGTTTATGTATGTATGTATTTATTCATTTATAGAGCATCGATATCATTCATTTAGTCGCCCTTCGCTGAGCCCCCTCTAATTTCATAATCTCATTTTTGTGAACAGGAGCCCAAAACAGTATAATGAGGTCTTACTAGTGTTTTATAAAAAGGCAAAATTATACTTCCCTACTGAGATTATGCCTCTTTACTTACAGGCCAATATTTTTCTTGACATAACTGTTGCCAGTCAATGATAAGCATGATACAGCTCAATTCTGTAACTTAGAGTAGAGCCTTCTGTGTCAATTACTCCCATAATCTGGAATAATTAATAGTGGCAGGTGCATGCAGATTTTTATACCACCAGTGAACATCATCTGCTGCTTTAATTACATCTTATGCAAGTCCCAATGTAAAAAGGCACATCCTATATTGCTCTGCTGCAAATTTTAGTCTCATAAAAAAGCAAAAATACTGTAACTATTTCAATGTTTGTTTGTAAGTCAATTATAATTAAATTGAAGAGAACTTGTACATATTCCTAAAGCAGGGTATAGATGTTATCAACCAGATTGCTCTAGTTCAGCAGTTCTCAACCTATTGGGACAGAGGTCATGGGTCCGCCCACATGCAGATACGCCTCGGTGGGATGATGATGTCATCTCAGGGGTTGCAGCCTAAGGTAGGTTGAGAATTGCAGCTCTAGTTGATGGTTGATAAACAAAATTTTCATCAAATTTAATAGTAGTCAAATCTGTTCAATATTTACAGGTCCAAAAGTTCTAAAAATTGTTAGACTGGGAAGTGGTTTGTTGACTCCCATTTAATGTATATGTCAATTGAGGTCATTATTTAGATTTATCTTCCTGAGAGATAATTTTTCTGAACATGGAATGATCATCTGCTGACATGCCTATGGCAAAGAAATTGAACAGTGTTCATATTTATATACACTGTTTCTAACTGTAGCCCAACTAGAACATACCCATTGGGTAACTAATTCCTGCATGTATTTGCTGCCTCTATTTATATGCATAAATTCTTTTTATATTGCAAGTGTGCTGGCACGGTAACACAAAATAATACACAGCACATTATTTTTTTCTTTCTATTTAGTGGGCATGCCCCTCTTGCTGCTGTTTGAGAACAGCAGCAACAAACCGCAATGAAATCATATAAGTTACATGTGAAAGTGATAGTATAATAATCAGACCACCAATTATTGCGCAATGTTACTTTTGTATTTATTCATTTTTATATAGTGCTGATATATTACGCAGAGCTTTACTATTCACTTCAGTCCTTGCCCCATGGAGCTTACTTTCTAGTTTCCCTATTCAGTCACACACACACACAGATGTATACTTTTGGATTGTGAGAGAAAACCGGAGTGCCCAGACGAAGCCCACGCAGATGTAGGGAAAACATGCAAACTCCATGCAGATGAAATCCAGGGTGCAACTGAACCCAGAACCCAGCACTGCATAGCAACAGTGCTAATCACTGAGCCACTACACTACCTTTGGAAATTAGGGTGTGAAACTGTCTAATGCTACTAAATAACTGCTGGGGGTTCAGGAGAATGAACTTCACAAATGACCAACACAGATTTTATATATAGTTAGCCTGAGCACAAAACTGTTATTACTAAGAACAATAACTAGTCTACTGAGCAAATCTTAATTTATCTGTTTAGCAAATCTAATGAACTGTACAACTACACAATATAATGGAGTTATAGAGCAATGTAAAAAATTTAATTGGCTAGCTGACAAGCACTCAGTTAAATAAATGTCCTACTTAGCAATATTTTCAGGAGCAGCTTATCTTCTGGGAACTGAGCAAATAACTTGGCTACTAAGAAATATAAAGGGACTAGTAAGCAATTTGCAATGCAGTTATTTAGCTGCTGGGCACTACACAGCATAACTAAACTTTTTAAATGGAAAAAAAAACAATGCCATAGCTCTGTGCAATTGATTCTTCAAAAAGCAATGCTACATTTTCTAGTATTATATCCCTGTGGAATAATAATTTGGTGCTCTCTAAGGCTTTTTATTCAGGTCACTTTGTAACATAATTTGATTGAAGACAACACTAAAACTCTATTTATTTTCTTATATGTATATTTTAAGTCTATAGGGGATAAAGGCTAGCTGAAAGCATCTTGTCTTATAGAAAATGAATCACGGTATTACATTATTTATAGGCTACTTCTGTTCTGAATTTGCTAGCAGCAAACAATTTTGCAGAATTTATTTTTATCTGAAATACTCAGTTTGATATTCATGAATATACACTAACCTTCTGGTCAGTGACCTCTTGACAACTTATAATAATCACTTAATTGCTCCAAAGAGCCTTTTGCCCAATATAAAGTGCTCCAATGACATAATAATGCGTTGCCTAAAATACGTTTTATATAAAACAGCAGTTGTCAAGAAAACTGAAAGACAAGAGTGCAAATCCTTTAGTTCAAATAAAGATTCAAAATAAAAGTAAAATACAAAATGAAACAAAGTTTGTATTACTACATATATGTTTCTATGAGAATGGATTGTATATCTTTCATATTCATCTTTTGAATGTGTTCATTACCTTAAATTAATCTTTGGCATAAAAATCATATCTCCACAGGCTACAGAGTATTGTATTTGTTGGCTACTGTGATGCAAAGTCCTGCTCATTATGAAAGGACTTCTAAATCTCCTTTTGTTCTACTCAGCAAATGAAATGTCTGTATTTAGACTTATAAATAGCTATATAAAAATATACACAAAAGAAAACACATTAAATAACCAGAAAGCAAAGAGAAATGGTTCATTCATTCATTGTTTATTTCCACTTTCTGTAATGCTGGTACTTTTTCACATATCCTGTAGTCACTTGCATCTGTTCTTTTTTATGGACAAGAATGTGAATCCTGTGTAGATCAGTCCATGGATAACTGTATCCAGTGAGTATCAAGAAATAAATCTTAAAAGTCCACACCCCCAAGGGTTCCCTGATGATATAATTTATTCACATGGTATCATATAGAAACTTTTAGAAAAAAATGACATCAATAATTACTGATATCTGTTAACATCAAACTTTATTAATTTATCATCAAATCACAAAATAATACATTTGGTGACCTACTGCTGTGGTAATATGTTAGTTGACCATGAACTAGCTATTCTGATTATCTTTTACCTTGTTACTGTTACCAGTGGCTGTTTCATGGTAATATTTTCAGCATAATTTGACAGTCGTTCGGCTTTTTGCTAGGAGTTTTAGTTCAGCAGTAGTAGAGATGGAGGTCTTTTCCTGTATTTGGTCAATAATAGATATTGCAGATATCTTGCTATAGCTTGCAAGAAATCAGAAAATTTCAGCAGTTTTAACAAATTTGGCTATTTGTGAATAAACAACAAATCTAAATAGTTATTAGTTACCCTGACATTAATAGAAACATACAAGAAGCAATAATTAGAATTTTGGACAAGAAATGTATTCATACAAATATGGGGTAATGTAATATTGCTTAGCTGTTGTACAGTTTTCTTGCTACAGGTTTTTTTTTTAAACTACAAGTAGGTTTTAGATAAGCAAAAACACACCACTGCATCCTG
>WMED01002169.1:0-24989 GCA_019650415.1 Pipa parva
GGACTTTTGGGGGTAAAAAGAATGTAAGACACTGTCTTACTTTCGGGGAAACACGGTAATCTTTTCACTGTGAATCAGCCTGTCCTTTATTCATCTGAGAAGTACAGCCAGGTCCAGTGAGAGGGGGACTCCCCCATTATACTACAAGGTGTCATTAAAGCATACTTCTGGTGAGTACATACCCAAAAGGGGATCACTTGTACCTCTGGAGATTGCAGCACCTCAAGCACTGAAGAGAAAGTTTTTCATCACATTTACCAATCACTTATTAGTGTACTGTGTCATAGGCACTGATTGTACGTGTCACTGAACACCAGTCACTGATTTTATTTAGTCCCTTTGAGGACACACCACTTTCACAGAATCGTTTGGTTTAAACGTTATCACACTAGGGGTATTTCCCCTTGCATTTTTTCTTACTGTCTCCACCTGGAGCAATAATAACCTATTTTGGGATTGAACTAACTGAGTAACTGTATCCAAAGCACAAGTATTCATGTCTCTAATAAGTTCAGAGGTGTTCTCTTCTGTCTATGGATCTTTACTCTGCCTGAGAGGATTTTTTACTTTTGTTATTAACCCCTTTGCTACAGGCAGAGATCAGGAGTTGTCACCTTGTCGCAGTGCCATATCCCGTACGGAGCCAGATAAAGCATGGTTCTGTATCATGGCGCTGCGACCTAACCCGTATGCGGGTGGGGGTTCCATGTCATGGCACTGCGCCATGACACAGACGCGACTATTATTTCTGTGTCATGGCGCAATGCCAAGACACATAGCGAAGGGGTTAATATGCTCTGCCCTACAGCATTTGCTGATTAACTTTATACTTGGACAGCCTCTGAGGTACAGATCTGACTTGGTGTAAACACAGTCTAGTTCCCCAGGTCCACGTCTGGTCTAAAATTCTGATTCTTTACCCCAGTTATTATGTATATCAGTATCCCTGTCCACTCCAGTGTTTAGAAAGTAAGTCATAAAGGAGATGCTTCTGTAAGAAAGATACTTACACTGCTCAGTGTATATTATATGAACTGGATTTGTTGAATTACACTTTGTGTGAAGCAGAAAACTTTTGTTTTTGTTTGCAATCACTTGTGTTTTCCAGCCAGTGGGGGTGTTTTAAAGGTTGTGTAATGGGCTCCTTGTGCATATCTGACAGAGCAAACGAAGTACAATAAAATTTGTTGTAAAATGTCACCGCATTTTATTGCTTTGTTTATGCTTACTCCTAAATGGATATTTTTCCTTTTGTGTAGCTCAGATGACTGGCAGTTCTATCTCTCCTACTTTGACTCCATCTTTCACCTTATTGATAAAGAGTGGACTCCCCCAGCAGAAGGACATATGTAAGTCACACCGTGAAGCAAGGAAACAATGTACACTAGTTAACATGCTTTTTAGTTGACTGTTGTTTGTCACAGGTAATAGTACAAAGGTATCTTGCTTTCTGCCTGTCTGTCCATGAAGTATATTATATATATATATATATATATATATATATATATATATATATATATATATATATAGTATTGGATATGTGTTTTTGAAAGCAGTGTAGGTTGAAACCATTGCATTGCTAAGCAGCCATGATGGCACCGGATCATTTCTAGAATGCCTAGAGTTCCATTTTACATTATTGATGTACGTTGATGTGGCAGTGACACCACATTTGCATAGCTTTTCTCTATTAATGAAGGAAGTTGACAGACAATGTCATTGCTTATCTTTGCACCTCTCTGAATCTCTGTTCTGCTTGTGCCTGCTCTTATACTACTAACTGGTGGGTTAAATTGAGATTTCCATACTACAGCTGAACATACACTGAGTGCTGAGATCTGACTCACCATTAAGAAGTTATGAGCTTCTGCATTATTCTGTTCCGTAACACTGCAAGGCATACATTTTGCTTTTTGAAACTTGTCCATTGGACAGAATGGGCAATAATTTTTCCTAGGTTTGAGCTGCTGGTTTTCCTTTTTTAAATAGTGCACCACTTTCCTACAGGTCTTTGGAAGGGGATGTGGATCATACAATAGAACAAGCTGTCAAGTTTGTAGAAGATCAAATAGAAGGGGAGTTGAAGAGTCCTCGCCCACTCAGGGGACCACACCTTGCCAAGCTGGAACTGATAAGTCGCCTGAGAAATCGAGGTTGCAACAATGAATATAAGCTGGGTAAAATGAAAATGATACTTGTGTATAGATGCATGCATTTCAGATACAAGATGAGTACTGTCATTTGTGTATAATATTCCCAATCTGGTTCTTTTAATTTCCTCTAAATATACTGCTGGATCTGACTTCCACCCTCCTATATCAGTTGTCCCCAACCTTTGCTGCATTGAAGACCAGTTTTCCAGCAAATGTTTGACGGACTGGTGGGAGGGTGGATGGGCCAGTGTGGGCTGCTGACACGCTTCTCGTGTGTATGTCACCATCAGGCGGCCCGATGACAAACAGCCTGGTATTGGGTACCCCTGTCCTATATAATAGCAGCTAGCTTATAGTTATGGGGATTTAGTAATACATCCTGATTTTATTCGCTTTCTTTGCTGTCTGGTTTGATTGTGATGCAGCCCTGTATTCCAGATCTGCTTTAAGGTTTATGATTATAGAGGTCTATGATAAACTATGTTTATTTTTGATATACAAACCAAACACTAATAATATAAAACCTCTTTTCTCCTGTTGCCTTAGTGATTACTTTTATCTTTCTATTTTCTCCTTCTGTTCTGAGTGTTGGTAACATTTTAAGGATGATTAGATTGCATTCGTTTCTTAGCAAGCTTTAAACAGTTATTTCATTTGTCAAGCTAATGCAGTGTTCTCAGTCCAGGGGTTAGTGGGTGGGGGAGCAAAAAGTCCAGCAGCACAACTCTCTTCTCATTTAGGGCAGTGTAACACAAGCATTTTGATGCCGGTTTTAAAACCATAGTCAAAATGCATAAAAAAACACTGGCCAATGTACACAATGACAACTGTGCCTCCAACCATTATTTTCCACTTACAAAAGGCATTTTGTCATGGTCACCATTGCATACAATCCAGGCACATTCTTTCCAGGTTTTGATGGTGATGTAAAATGCATTGTGCAGCACTGCTCTTATCAAGTTCTTATCCATGGTTTAGTTTTCCTTGTGGCTGGAAACACAGGCGGTAAAAACAGAGCCATGTTAGTTCTTGGCTTATCGAGCATTATATAGGCAACTCATCTGTCTGCACTGCAAAAGGTTGTAGAATGAACATAGTCCTTAGACTTTGTATATGTTTAAAAGATCCTGCTTTTGGCATTTGTTTTTATTTTTAGGAGAACCAGAAGATCTGATGTATCAGTACTTCATTAAGTTTGGAGATAAGCCATGTTGCTTTACCGACCTCAAGGTCTTTGTGGATCTCCTTGCTGCAAGCCAGCACACTAGTGTAAGTAAAAGTACTACCGCAGGGGCTAGTAAGCAGTAAAGGCCCTGCGGCCCACGATATGAGCGTCACTATAGGGGTAGCAACATAAATCCGAGGACCTTTTGAAAATACATTATTTATATTTTTTAGATATTAGCAAGTTTTTGTATTTGGTGCTTTATATAATGAGTTGTATCATTCCTATAGCATTTACCTATCTATACTTTTTCTTGTCACCAACAATTCTTGTATGTTCTTCTTTGACAGTTCATAAACCGGTTACTGGGATCTTTGCTTTTAAGTCGTCCAGCAGGTGGCGACATTGCATTGCCAGGAGACACTAAGGTACTACAGAGACACCTATGTGTAGTTCAGCTGACGAGATTGCTTGGTCTGTACCATAAAATGGACAAGTTGCAAAAGCAGGAATCTGTACAAGAAATGACTGTGAGATACAGACATGGACTACAGTTTGGTAAGGAAAATAGAAAATAAAAACTGTACTATACCTTTTACTATTGAACATTTTTATGCTACTTGCTATTTGGATAGAAGTGAATGTAATTCTAATATGGGAAAGCTAGATTTAGCTAAATTTTACTGTTCCCCCAGAAGATTGATCATAATATTAAATTAAATGCTATTGTGCATATTCACAGTTGTAAACATTTGTGAATGACTGTATTGCTCCGTAAAACTATGAGCAATGGTTCAACCAAAGATCTGGAATTTAGACAAACCATATTATTGCAAAATAATCAATTTAATAAGGGATTAAACCAAACTTCAACTTCTTTTAAACAACAGTGCTTCCAAAAATGTATAAATTTTATATAGAAAGTATGATATTTAGCTATATAGATTTAAAATCAGGCTTTAGGGCACACTTTCTGTAAAGCACCACAGGTAAAAGAAAATAAATGGGACTGGGTGAGGTATACCAAAAAATGAAAAATTATATAGAATATATTTTTTCTTAGGAAGCGCTAATGGTTACTAATAAACCTTAAAATAAATGAATGTGAAAACAATAAACGTGTGAGTGATAGTGAAGTCCAAATTTATATGAAAGTAAATCCTTAATATTCAACGATTAATTGCTGCTTCTCTTCAAGGGGAGTTGCTCCTAACCCCAAATGCTAATGTGATTGCAAAAATATACTTCTGTAAAAGAAGCGCAAACAGTGCACTGCATAGTGCCTTATCCAAATAAATTAAAATGAGATAGAAAAGACCCAAAGTCCTTAAAGCACGTGTTTGAAAATGTGTGGGTGAATTAATAACAAAGTGCTCAACACCAACTCTTCGTGTAGTAACACTGTAGTGGTACAAAATGCTCACCAGATAAAGCTAATAAATGGGCATATCAGTCACTAGGACTTCCAGAGCTCGTTCATCAGATCACGACTCCAATCCATTCCAAATCATCCAAAAAGCATGTAAAAACGAATGTGTTTTCGAGTGGTGGAGGACCCAGATAACCCACAGGAAGACCCGAAAGAGGACTTTGGGTCTTTTCTATCTCATTTTAATTTATTTGGATAAGGCACTATGTAGTGCACTGTTTGCGCTTCTTTTACAGAAATATATTTTCGCAATCACACTGGGTGAGGTATAACAACATGGCTGCTATCAGTAGAGAGACAAACAGGCTCATGTTAAATCATGAATTTAACATTTTTACAAGTGCTTTATTTGCCAAATTGCCTTGCCAATCCAAATGTGGGAATTTGGATTTTTTTTGGTGTTACTGGTCTTTTAAGTGGGTGAGCAAGAAATGTAAAATTCAGAGATTTTATTTGGCTAATTATTCTGGTTGTTTTTTCTTCATTTCTGTAAATGACTGTCCACATCTTGTAGTGAGAGAAATAAATATCTATTCTGAAAATAACTGAGAAGTCTGGAGATAATCTGAGTTTATTTTCTGTTTTTCATAGGTAAATCCTGTTTGAAAACTGAGCTCCAGTTCTCAGACTACTACTGTCTAATGGGAGCACACCTGCTTCTGGATCTGTGGATTGATGGTGAGTTTGCATTTTATTATGGCAAAATATACAGCTGATTGAAATGCTGCATGTACTGTGTAAGAAAGGCCTTAAAACACCTGCCGAAAGATGTGGATGTACTTCAGGTAAGTGAATAGAAGTTTTCAGGAGGCTGTTCTGTGGTGTTACATAATGTTTTGCCGCCTGGCAATAATCACAAGCTGCCAAAAATACAAAGTTAGGGTCTTGCCCTAAAGCAGTGATGCCCAACCTTTTTCAGCCTGGGGGCCATATAAATTTGCGATACGCGTGTCACGGGCTGCTTCAAAGTCACGACAAATTTTAATGTTACAACTGCGACAGTTTTCCATAGTAATGTCGCGACTGCAACAAAATTCTCATTATAAAGACGTGACTGGGACAGTAGCAGTCTATTGCAATTGCCTTTAGCTGGCGAATTCACACTTATACACAACTATTCAGAATGCGGACCGTGGGCTGGATAGCACCGCATCACGGGCCGGATATGGCCCATGGGCCGTAGGTTTGGTCATCACTCCGCTAAAGGGATTGTTAATGAAGTAAATCTAAATAAAGAAAATGCAATTAAAATGACAATATCTTCACCCCTTATTATCTGCTTAAGTCAGTCATGACCCCTTAATTTAAAAGCGAAAAGTCCCTGTCTACTCACTGGATACAGTGCAGTTTTGGTTTAGCAAAACCTCTTGCTTTATCAGGTGTATGCGCTGGACACAAGTGGTGTTCTGAACCAGAATGTTCCCACTAAATCTGCAGAATTAAGTGTTGTACCCCTTTAATTACATTGCACAGTCAGATTTTAATGTACTACAATTGTTGGAGCATGCTGTATTGTGCTTCAGGCTTGGGATAATTGGTTAGTATTGTATAGTTTGACAGACATGTACATAGTGTACATAACTAGATTTGTTACTAGCAGTAAGCTGCTATGCTCCAGCAGGCATCCAGTTTGCCATCAATTATTTTAATTTGGATAGAAAAAGTTCTAGATTATTCTTAAAATAAACTTAAACTGAGCAAAAATCTGTAACCAGATGCAGCCAGTAATGTGTACATGCTGCAGTACCCACTCACAGGGAATGCTGCCAAGGGCATTTGCTACTCCTTGCTGCTCAACTTGGCACTTACAAGGTTAATTGTTGCAGGCAATTGTTGAAGACCACATAAATACATTATTATTAGCATTATATGGTTTCCCTATGCTGTGTATGCTACATAATGAATGTGTAAAGTGGGCATTTTGTATGGAGACATAAGGAGGTAATATTTGAGTAAGTGAAAAGATTGACAGTCTGATAACCCATACCAGCCATCTAAGGTTTCTTTTTATATGTTTTACCCCCATTTTTCACTATACCTCTTTTTACAGTACTTTGAAGACAAAGCATATAGCCATATGCAGATATGCTGCAGCAAGTGTTCCAACCTAGTACAATGTATTGTGCATTATTGCTGCAACTCCCCACTGCTTGCTGCACACACATAAGAAACAAAGGGGAATATTGACTCCCTAGCAAGGAGGAGCCATTCAGCTTGTCCATATGATACAGTATATTTACTGCAAAATAATTTTTTTTTCTTTGTAAGCTTAGGTACTGTGTGATAATGTCAGAGCCTTCCTATCTAGTAAAACATCTGATAACTTCTTCTCTAGGTGATGAGTGGGCAGTATGGCATTGCTTAACACTATTAGAAGAAGGTCTAAGCAACAGCCCATCTAATGCCCAGTTTAAACTACTGCTTATCCGAATCTACTGTGCCCTTGGAGCTTTTCAACCCGCTATGGACCTATATTCTAGTCTTGATGCTAAACACATTCAGCATGACACAATTGGGTGAGTAATTTATCCCTCTAAACTGTACTAGTGACAGCACCCAGATTCCTAAAACAGACTGTGGCTAGTTGATAAACGAGGTATGCTATTGAATTTTTAGAGCATGGTTACATTTTAAGTTATCTTACAGGGATGTTATCTCCCACAATCTTCCATTTGAAATGATATTTGATTTCTGGCACACCTATGAACAGCACTGCTACTGTAGCAGATGTTACTTGTTTTTGTTTTTTTACTTATTAACACAAGGCAGTATTTAATTGACAAGTAGATGGCAATGAAAATAGGTTGTTGTTTTTTTAGCCTGACAATACAAAGCAGAATAATCATAATTTTCATTAAAATGCATTTTAAAAAAAGGGACTTAAGGTGTAAATGTGATGAGAGGGCAGATTGAATTGAATAGTACTATAGTTTGAAATTCTGTAAAATGATAACATTTTATTAAAAGCAAATATTGGTTAAGTTGAAGAATTATTTCCAAATCTGTAGATGGTTTATTAAGCCAAAACCAAAATAGTGAAAGAAACTATTCCTTTACTCCTGCAGTTACCTACTGACACGTTTCGCAGGACCCTTGGGTCAATACACTGCTGCGTCCCAAGCCTGTAATGCAGCCCTTAGGTTCTTCCATTCCAACCAGAAAGATGTAAGTACATTAATGTCCGTGTATAAGCTTATTCTTCCAAATGTGGTGCATGTAGGTTTCTTTGCTGGACCCTTAAAATGCTCAGGAAATCCTGTAAAAGACACCCAATTCTAATTACGTAAAGAATTTATTTTATAATTCTGAAAAATCTGAAATTACGCTTTTCTGTCCTCTTCCTCTGATCAGTCAAATGCTTTTCTCTCCCTGTGCCACAGTGAACCTTATGCAAGCACTTATGATGTATTTGTAAAATATATCCATTTATTTATGATGCAGCTGGATAAGGATCAGCATTGGTTGACTTAGTTGTAGCATTAATGTTTCTAGCTTCTACTCCTTCTACTTCTAATCTAAAGATTAGAAATGATTTAGGCTCAAAATAACGTACCTTGTGCTAAGGGTAGATTGTACCATCTCAAAGGTGCACCAACCAAAGTGAAGACTAATACACTGAAGCGTGTCACCATCATGTGGCTGGCAACATGCATTGCCCCGCCCACCACCCTCCCAGTCCATCAAACCTTTGCTGGGAGGGGAAATGATCTGGGACTGCTGTTTTATAGATACTAAATTTCAAGAAATTACTAGATAATCTTTATATGGTTGGTAAACTATAAAGTATAGTGGACTGTATGGCTAATAATAATGTATTTGTCTGTGTAACACATAGCTATTTGCATCTTTACCATACTAAATACACAGACTAGATTATTTTATTAACAATAATATGGAAACTACCTAAAGATTTATATACATAGTGACAATATGATATGTAAAGGAAAACTAAAGGCACATTATACCAAGGGGTGATCTGCAAGGGGGAGATACTCACTGATCATTGATTTTAGCTCCAGCGCTGCCCCTGCTCTCTGGATTCTGCTGACGTCTTTTTGTTTTGATAGGCACCGCTATCCTCTTGCTCTTTCTCTCTCTTTTGGCAAGTAAAGCGAGCGCAGTAGCAGATTTCTGATATAATACTGCTACTGCACTTGCTCTATTCAGCGAAACTGACAGGAAGTGAAGAGAATTTTGTCAAGCAAGACAAGAAGAGATCTTCAGAGTACAGAGAGTGGGAGTAGCACTGGAGCTTAAATTGCCAATCTGTGGAAAAAAACCTTCCCCCTTGCATGTCATCCCCCTTTCATAACAAGCCTATTGTTCTCCTTCAATTCCACCTGGTTTGAAAGGATAATATTCTTATTATAACTTATTTTGTAGGAATTTTCTTAATGGTGAGATGGAGCTGTAAATTAGATGTAATGGGTGAATTTGTCTGTCCATAGTTCAGGATTTCAACTCATTTAACCCCTAGTCAGTGTACACCTCAGAAAACTACTCACATTAGCATATATGAGAAAATCTAAAGAGCTGTGGAGCTGATACTGTCATTTTACTTTAATAAATGACCCATTTTCAACTATCTGTTTTCCTTAGGCTGAATTTCTGTTTAAGTATCTCTTACAAATTAGTTGAAACCCCGCTCGTGGAGCGATGTTAGTGGATGCGCTGGTGGGATATAATAAATGGGAGAAAACCAAGAATAGCCCTAGTGTGATACCGTTATGATGATACACAGAGCGTGAACCGTTGTGCACAATATATATCATAAATTACCAGTGTTCAGTGTGACAATGGTAACAGTGCCTATGACACAATGGATTCAATGATGTTTTCTATAGTGCTGGTATATCCGTTGATTCGTGCTGATATGTGCAGGAAATCCCCTTTTGGGGATGTACTCACCAGAAAATTGTGGTGTTCAAAGCCTTAGAGTATGATGGAAGATTTCCTCATTGGTAACAACCATGTAAAGGATTCCCTCTTACCACTTAGTGTGGCTGTGCCTCACCGATGCTTCACATAAGAAAGGCTCAATCACAGTGGATATTATGGTAAACCTTTAATAAGATATGACACAAACATAGAAGTAATGTAGTGTCTTTTAAAATGAACACTGTGTGTTCCCAAGTCCAAGTATACCAGTCTCAGAGGAAATCAGAGGATTTCCTGCACATATCAGCACGAATCAACGGATATTGGTTCTTCCTTATTTGGATACAAGGCAGAGTATTCAGGTGGATTGCTTGCAGGACTGTGATTCAAGGTTGTATATTCATCTACACTGACTTTGCATCCATTAATTGACTTCTTATATTTTCATTTGACTATTATTTATTTATTTATCTATTTTTTACATATATATATATATATATTGCATATTAATTTACGGTATTTCTTGTACACTTCATATTCTGGGCGCTACACTATTGCTTTTTTGTTTTTGGTCTTACAAATTAGTGTCTATCTTATTGAAAGTAAATGTTAAAGTGCTTTGTTTTAAATAAGGTAGGTTTATATTTTTTATAATAAATATTTCCTTTTCTTTCTGTACAGACCTCAGAATACATTATTCAAGCTTATAAGTATGGAGCGTTTGAAAAAATCCCAGAATTCATTGCTTTTAGGAATAGACTCAACAATTCTTTACATTTTGCACAAGTTCGCACAGAACGCATGTTATTGGACCTCTTACTTGAAGCTGATATGTAAGTGCATTTTCTGTCATTATGTATGTATGTATGTATAATTTTATTTATAAAGCGCCACAAATTTACGCAGCGCTGTACAATTCAGCAATACAAGTACAATACAGACAAGGGAAAAGTGCATTAAACAATACAAGTAAAATATCACAAGGATACATCAAATTAAGTGCTAGGTTGTGATTGACACAAGAGGTTGGAGGTCCCTTGCCCCAAGGAGCTTACAATCTAAGTGGTACAATATTATGGTACAATATTAATATAACATGTGCCATCTGTTTATCGGGTTTACATTTTGACTTCACAAAAAGTCGGTGTAGCTTATTTTTATAAAAACTGGTATTTTATGCAAATATAATGAGATTATAATACTATAGATGTGAAGTTTCTTTTTTTTTTGCCATAGAAGTTATATCTTATAATATTCAGAGGTAATGCAAAATCACATCTGTTATCACAGAAAAATGCCAGCAGGGGTGTGGATTAGAAGGTTACCTTGTTACCTTAGCTTGTTTGTGCTGGACACCTGCTAAAAGACTGTAGAGATTTTGTGAAAGGGTCTGAACGCCAACAAAATAAAAACTTGCTTATGAATTAGCATGGCAGTCAAATACAGTACATGTAAAAACATGTTATAACATATGTACTGTATTGCTTTCTACCTTATCTTTAAGGGATGTCGGTTATGTTGTTATACAGACCTCAGTCCCATCATTTTCTGTCGTGTTGAATAATATGTCTTCAGAATACATAGGTAATACATATTCAGAAATTAAGCCCCCAAAGCCCAGCATTTAAAGTGGAATAGTTAAATACTATACTTTATAAATTTAAAATTTGGAAAAGCATTTTTTGGTGTATAGTGGGAATTCTCCAGTGTGCGTGTGTTGGTATTAATCTAGAGCAAGGGAAGTCAGAAGCAATGAAGGGGAAAATTATCCCTTCTGTAGTTCTAGCTTTTTATGGCCTATATCCTAAGCAGAGAGTTATTTACCTGGACTGAATAACCCTATGTTCCTTTCTCATTTACATTTAAAAAAAAAATGAAAATGTAACCATAAGTACAAAGGTCTGTTTTTTTGGTACAACATGTACCTAAAAGCTGCAGATGGTGCAATATAATTTGGGCAGCACAGAGTGCAGTAGGAGCATGATCTGTAAGCCTCTAGTTATCATGTAGACTAGAATATGACACTATATATAGGTGTTTTTTTTAAACCAGCATATAATAATAATAGATGCAAGCCTGGGAGAAAGTATTATCTTGTAAATCTGACATCTCTAACCTCCCGCTAGGTATGCCTGTTGAATTTACTGGATGAATAGTAAGCACTATTGGCTATTGTTGAGAATCCTGCTATTTTATGCAAAGAAAACAATAGCCTGCATTGGATGGGGAAAAACTTACCTTCTGTTCCTAAGTGGTTATTTTTGATTAGATCACAAATACCGTTATATAAACTTACATTCCTGAGCAGATGAACAGGACCAAAATTTGAGAAAATATGGGGACCTTGGTTACATCAATTGACTGAATAAACATAACATAACAGTAATGTCATTGAACCAGGATCTAATGCATACGACAATTGAGGGTGAAATTTATTAAAGTCCGAAAGACTAGCGGTCTTTCCGACTCAACCGAGAGAAATCTCGTTTTGTTCTCCAGAGATTTCTTTCAAGATCTAATTTTTTTTCATGGAAAGGTAGCCATACTTTACATTACTAGCACGGCTACCTTTCCATTGAAAATATTGAAAAATTGGGATCGAAAACTCAATCCTGAAATCTCGCGAGAACAAAACAAGATTTCTCTAGGTAAAGTCGGAAAGACGCAAGAGAAATTTTGCCCTAAAAGAAAGAACACCAATTATTTGTTGTTTATTAAGTTAAATGTTTATTTTGTTTGGCAAAATCACATGCATTGTAACAATATGTATGGATACACATTGAAATGGATCATCAATGTACTGTAATGCAAAATAAATTAAAAATAATAAAAACCTGACATTTCTGCATGAAACACATTACATTTCCAGGTGTGAATCTACACTTCTATTCGTGAATTTTTTTTTTCTTTTTTACACAGATCCAGCAGTCTAGAGGAAAGTGTAAAATCCATGAGTCTTAATCCAGAAGAGGATGACATTCCATGGAAGGACCTACGTGACAACCGGGACCTAACTGTTCTTTTTAACTGGGATCCAAAAGACAGGTGTAATAACTATTTTCCAATGTAATTTAAACCTAGATCCTACCTACAGAAATTAAAGTGATGTTTGATGACAACTGCAAAGACCTTTTAAACACGATATAAAGACCACTGAGAATTTTCAAAGTTGTGGTTTTATAAATATTATTGCAGAGTGTGTTACAACCAGAGTTTTTTGGGTGTAGCGCAACTGCCACTGTTTCATGTGAAATAGGTTTAAAGTATCTGGATTAGGCTGTAGAATTTTGCTGAATTATGATTTGTTTTACAAGATAAAAGGATGAGATCTAAATATGCTGCTTGATGGGGCTTTCCGTGTCATACCTCCTTGAGCTTTTGAGCATATTAGCTCAGTGCTTACCACTGAAGTCCTGTGTACAAATAGTTGTGTATGGTTTTATATTAAATAAGGTCTCAAAATGAAAGATTTTAAGATAACGTCCCTTAAAAATATACTGGTTTATAATCCTGTTTTTAGCTAAATGTAAGCAGATTGTCATTCATTTTTGAAAACCCTTGCAGAAACATTTCAGGAGACCATGGGAGGCTGTCCCTAGAGGAAGAACGGATTTGGCTGCTTATTCGATCACTAACTTTAAGGCTCATTAGTGGTCTCACTGTACTTGGCCACACAAATGAACCTAAGAACTCTGTAAAGCGTACAGAAAATGGGGTCACTTCCAATATTGACATTGTCCGAGCACTATTGCAGCAGCTGGAAGCAGCAATGGATGCTGGCAAACAGTTTACTGAAAGAAAGATCAAGGTAGGGGGACAGCAGATATTTTTAGATACCTGATATATTTAGATACATTCTTTGATTTTGTTAGGTTAGGGAGATTGGTACTAACTAGAAGATATGCACTGAAACACTCCACATTAATATTTCTTCTAATTGAATCAGAACCTTTATCTTCATTTGTCTTAACATTTCAAAATATGTATTGTTCTATAGAAAACAATGGTGGGGGGGACTTTTTACACTCATGGGAAACAATCAGTGAAAATAAAACAAAAAAAATAGGGAATCTAACTTCAGTTCTAACTTTTATTTTGTGTGGTGTTCATGGTCCTTTAAAGTCAATTCTTGTCAATTTCATTCAGGTTTTTGGTATAAGGTTTGTATCTCTGCCATAATAAATTATTAAAGGGATTAGTCTTGTGGCAGAAGTGTTAAGGCTGGAGTATTAAAGTAGCCTATCTACATCGCAATAAAGGAAACAGTGCAACATTTATCATTTGTAACTGTTTGTAGCTATTCTGAGTTAAATTATTGTTAACCAGATACAATAGTGGATCAGTGTATTGTATGAAAACATGGCTGTTAACTAATGTTAAACCTACCATCCCCATAGAATCAGTATTAAATCCCATGCTCACTGGAGCTTTCTCTCTAAAATGTTGTTAAACAGTCATTTTAAAAGCCATGCTATGTCATTGTTTTTAATTTGGTAATTAATGTGTCTCTCCCCAGTACCCTTTCCTTGGTCCCCCAGCGACACGGCTTAAGGGGTTTCTGAGCAGTGGAAGTTGCCATTGTCAGAAAGGGGCACTCCAGCTGGTGAATGATATTAATGATCTGGACATAAGTGGTATAGGTAAGCTTTTATTCATATAGTAGTCACTATTATGATTAAAGGGTGGAATTTACTGCATTTCCTAGTGGGTGCAGAGGTGCTTTTTTCATCATAAAAATATCACAAGGTGCTTAAAATGTCATGGCTACGATGTCATTTTGTTATTTATTATGTGCTCATCAAGTCCAACCCTTGGCACACAGCCCCACCCTTTACATTGTTGATCCAAAGTAAGATGGAAATTCCTTGATGTTTTTGCTAATTTGCCTCAAAGGTGAAAACTTCCATTTGGGCTTCAAATGACAATTCGCTTTTGTACAAAGTCAGTCTCTTTTCTTTGTGCTTCAGTGCCACCTCCATTGAGTTTTTCTTGTTTGCCAGCTATGAATTCCCACCCCTTCTACAAACCACCAATGTAATCTGTGCGAAAATTTCCCTTCATTGCAAATCTTTTCTAGTTCCTTATTGTCTTTGTTTGAATCAAAGTTCAAAACAAAACTGTACAGCAAATTCAATATCTTATAGCACATGTAAAATGCCAACTCACACTTCCCTCTCCTTGGCCAGCTGCCAATGTTGGCTGCAGTTAAACAAACAATCCAGTCTCCATAAGTTATTTACCCTTCTAATTGGCGCTATTGGTGATTTTTATTTTTAATACAAACAATTCGCTTCGGTGGTTTTACATTTGCAGCCATTTTGTATAGAAAAGCCCCTGCTTTTCTCTCCTGCTTCCCCAGCTGATTAATGTAAAATCTCATGCTACTGACTTGATCCCTAGGTTTCACTGAAATAACTCTTTCAGAAGGAAGCCGCTCAGTGAGGTTGCTCACCTGCAATATTCTGATTGGTTACTTTTATTCAAATCCCTGATTTAAAGATTCCAAACTTAAAGGAAGTTGATAAGAAAAATAAGGAGCTTCTGTAAGAAACTGGCAGTAAATTGAAAAGAATTTAAATTAGTAATTGTATACAACAACAAAAAATTAATTGAACAGTGATAGATGGAGAAGCAAATATTTGTTGGTGCCTAAAGTCTGTTGTCTACTAAAGCATTTCTTAATTCTAGTCCTGAAATGATAATATCACCAGGTGACACTAGTGCTTTTAAAACTGGCAACTAAAAATCTCAGCAACTATTCTTGGGAAATGCTGCCTAAAACAATATATGTAAAGCACTGTGTGCAAGTGTGGCCAAACACCTACATTTTTTATTACTTTATGGGCAGCTACTTCTCTGAAAAGTTTTTGAGATTTGTCTGTTTTGCTGAAAAGTTGCCAAGCATAAAAATATTAGTGTGGCCCTGGCCTAAGGAATGATTAGCTTGCTTCTTTGACAATAATTTGTACACTTACTATGATACAGGCTCATTTTATAACAAAAACATAAAGCCTCATAGCCTGCCACTAGCAGTGGTGCTATGAAAGAAAACCATTGTTTGTTTCAGTGCAGCCTGGTGAGCTTATCTCACAGTGCTTTAGATAAGAGGCAGTCAAATTAACATAAGTAAACTGCTAATCTGTGTTAAACAAATAGTACAGTATGAATGCCTATAAAAGAATGTTTGGGAATGTAAATATCCCTTTTAGTACATAATCCCAAACAGGTTTTGAAACCTGCCTTCATCATGTATGTATAATTTTATTTATAGAGCTACACAAACTTACGCAGCACTGTACAGTTCAGCAATACAAATATAGTACAGACATGGGAAAAGTCCAATATACAATACAAGTACAATATCACAAGGATAGAATACTTTAAGTGCCAGGTTGTGGTTGACACAAGAGGCTGGAGGTCCCTGCCCCATAGAACTTACAATCTAGGTGGAAGGAAGACATTACAAACACAGATAATTAGGGTAATAAGTGCTAATAACAATATTTTGAAACATTGGTCAATAAATACATATAAGCATAAATAACTAAGGAAAAAATAATATATATATTATATATATGTATATGCGAAGCTGGTTGCTTTGGGAAAAGCGCAGTTGATGTCATGGAATGTATGGGCATACAAGTGAGGAAATGTAGGGAGGATCAACAGAGTGAAGTGCCTTTGAAGTGTTAGAAGGAGAACACTGTAAATGATTCATTTGTTTACTGGGAGCCAAAGAGCAGAGAGACATTGGGAGAAAGGTTGTCCCTTCTGGGGAGAGAGGGAGAGAATTCTGACAGTGGAATTTAGAATAGACTGGTGCGGGGAAAGGTGGGAAGCTGGAAGGAAAAATAGAAGAACACTGCAGTAGTCCAAGTGGGATAAGACAAGAGAATGCATGAGGGTGTTAGCAGTGGAGTGAAAGAGAAAGGGGTGGATCTTGGCAATGTTGCAAAGGAAAAATCGACAGGTTTTAGCTATGGTTGTTTTTTTTTAAGAGAAGAAAAGAATAGAGTTAAAGACAATGTACAGAGGTTACAGAGTTGATGATCGCACCATAAACTAGAATGGTAAAGGTAGGAGCAGGTCCAGGTTTGGGTGAAAAAATAATCAATTCCATTTTAGCGAGATCCAAGAGGTGATTGCCAGGAGACAGCTAAAAATCTGAGTCTGAATTTTAGGTGGTAACAGAGAAGAGTGGATAAGTAAATTTGTGTATCATCTGCATACAAGTGATACTGAAGACCAAATGAATTGATGATATCACCCAAGGAAAGAGTGTACAGGGAGAACAGGAGGGGGCCTTGGGGCACCCCCACCTGTAGCGAGACGGGAAGAAGTGTTGTTGGCATGGGAGACAAAAAGGGAACAATCAGAAAGATAGGACTGAGCCAAGATGCAGCTTGATTATGAACACCAAGCGCATGAAGAATTTGAATAAGAAGGGAGTGATCAACAGTGTCAAATGCAGAGGATAGGTCTAGGACAGTGGTCGGCAAAGTGCGGCTCGCGAGCCACATGCGGCTCTTTAGCCGCCTTGTTGTGGCTCGGGCCGCACTGCCCAAGCCACGCCCAAGCCCCGCCCACGACCGCTCTTCTGATTGGCTGTCGGTGGTCATGGGGTCGGGAGAGGGCACGCCTCCCTCCTCCAGCGGCTCAGAAGATGGTTATCGCCGCCGGAGGAGGGAGTGAAATGGCTCCCTCCTGAAAAAAGTTTGCCGACCCCTGGTCTAGGAGAATTAGAACAGAAAAGTGACCCTTGGCTTTGGCAACCTGGAGATCATTTGCAAGTGTACACAGAGCAGTCTCCATAGAGTATCCTGGCCTAAAAGCAGACTGCAGGGGGTCCAGGAAATAGAGCTCATGCAGATAGTTAGTAATGTGGATGCAGACAAGACATTATAGAGTAGCAGTTCTCAACCTTTTCTTCGCCGCAACCCCCGGCGCTGACATCACCACGTATGCGCGTCACGTGTTGATGTTCGGCCGGGACATCATCACGTACGCGCGCCGCGTGGTGACTTTTTCGGCTGACGTCACCCCGCAGGAACCCTTGTAAGAAGGGTCCTGCGGGCCCTTCCGGGTGCCGCAGCGGTTCTTGACCCCCGTGGGATGGTCGTGCGACCCCAGGTTGAGAACCGCTGTTCTAGAGGTTTAGAAGCCAAAGGCAAGAGAGAGACAAGATGATAGTTATCGAGGCATGCAGAGTCATGCATATGATTAAATTAGTATGTTTCATTGGTATTTTCCCTAAGGGAAATCTTAAAGGACCAGTAACACTCAAAAAATATAAAATCCCATTGAAATCGGCATGTCAGATTCTGCAGTTGTAAAAAATGTTTATCTTTTGAGGTTAAATTAATGAGTTTTTATTGCTTCCTGTCTGATTTTGTTTACTGATGGCAGCCATGTTGTTAAACAGACCTCATGCAGTTCCGTTATTTTCTATGGCACTTTTAGATAATTTAGGTAGTTGAAGATTTGAAGAGGATTTAAGACATTCTGTTCTGTTAGTAGAGCAAGGTTGTTGTACATCAGTAATCTCTTCATTCTGTAAATTGCATGCACTTCCCCTGTACATTTTTCCCAAAGTTCCTTGAAAGGATGAAGCATCCTAAATTACCTCTATTTTTCCCTGCCAAAATTTGACACACAGCGTTCCGGACCCAGCGTATGCGCGTCATACGCTCGTGTGTCTGGAACTAGGCAAGTATCATCGGCTTTCATTAAGTCGTATTTTTTTTTTTTTTACCTGAGTGTATGATGCACAACACAGCAACCCAGCCTAACTTTGTAAAAGAAAGATACCCTACTACATGAGACAGTACCATAAACCATTGTTTTCATCAGTGCAGCCTGGTGACAATGTTGAGGCATCATTCATATCTTTAAGGCAGGGATCGGCAATCTTCTCAGAGGAGGGAGCCATTTCTCTCCCTCCTCCACCTCTGCAAATTTCTCCCGGAGCTGCAAAGGGGAAGGAGTGTGTAGGGTCCTGATTACAGGACTTTTGACGTCCCATCACAAGAGACGTCAATGGCCGGGGTCGGGTGGGAGGGCAGATAGCTCGGAGCTGCACACCGTGGCCTAAGAGCCAAATGCGGCTCGCAAGCCGCGGTTTGCCAACTGCTGCTTTAAGGCAACAAAAGATGAGGTGATTTTTGTGGTATTTAATACAACCATCAAGACAACTACAAAAAACAAATAAATTACAGTTCAGCTGTCTCAAAACGGCTAGTAACTTTATACGCGAGTGGTAACTGTGACAAAGACACAGTGATAACTAGTCATGAGAATTGTTGCAGTTACTGCCGTCTCAATTATTTTATGGTGCGTATTCATATAACATTGACTTCTTTCTCTGTGCTTTACAGTGATTACTTATTCATGTCAGTCCCTGCTCTTGTGGAGCTTACAGACTAGTGCCAGTGTAGCCAGGCTTCAGTTAACTTAGTTTGTTCTTGCATTGTGGAAAGAAACTGGAAAACATGGAAGAAACTAATGCAAGTATGGGGAGAACATACAAACTCCATGTAGCTTATGAGGTCTGGGGTGAAATAGAACCAGGACCTGCATGTCTTCAGTGCAGTATTAACCTTTTAATGAATTAAAATGTTCTGCAACATTGTGTCCTGAGCTGTAAATAGAACTCTTCCAAACAACAGAAGCTTCTTTTAGAAAGATAATTATGCCAGAAAATTTACATTTCCCAAGTCCTTTTATACCAACTAGATTTTTATCCTTTCCAATGAAAGTTCTAAAAGTATATTTTATTTTAAGGTTATATTTTGACTTTGTTGGGTTTTATGGGCATTTTATGAATACATAAAACTTAAAGCTTCATAGAATTATGAAACAATGTGATCTAGTGGAGGAATGTTTATCCAACAGATAAAAGATGTCTGCAATCAGCAGAGAGAAAAGCAGGCATGGAGCTATAAATATCAGGAATATATTAGTGGACACATGGAGGTTAATGAATTTAAACCAAAAAGATTACACACATTATTCGACCCCACATAATAGATACAGCAGAATAGATTATATACTAATAAGCCACAACCTGTTGTCACAAGTCAGAAAAGCAAATATTGGGAATATCTCATGGTCTGACCATGCCCCCGTCTATGTCAATATAAAATTCCTCATACAGAAATTAGATAGACCCAGATGGAAACTTAATGATAGACTACTCCTAAAGGAAGAAGATAATGAAAAAATAATGAACAATCTTAAATATTATTTCGACAAGAATAAAACAACAGAGGTCCCCCCTCCCGTGGTATGGGAGGCACATAAAGTAGTCATTAGAGGGCATCTAATTGCATTAGGGTCACACCATAAGAAAGTTAGAGAGAATCAAATCCAGGAAATATTGAATAAAATTGCAGAAATAGAAAATAAAACATAAACTCCATTTACTGAATGATCAAAGAGAGGAATTACTTAGTCTCAGAACACAACTACAAGAGGTAACGAATATAAGACTACAAAAAGCAGCTACATATTTTCAGGCCAAGTTCTATGAACACGGCAATAAAGCAGGGAAAATCCTAGCAAATTCACTTAAACAGAAGCAAACACAAAATTACATCCCCAAGATCAAGGTAGATAGAAATAATTTTACCCATCTACCACAAGAAATATCCAAAATAATCAAGAACTTTTACTCAGTCCTGTATAATAGAAATGATGCCAAACAATCATCACTGATTCATACAAATAAGAAAAAGGAAAATATACTAAATTACTTGGGAAAAAGTGGACATCCCTGCTCTTTCATTAGAAAATCAGCAAGAGCTCAGTGATCAAATAACATCAGATGAAATATAAGAGACAATTAAGACATTTTCAGTAGGGAAGACTCCAGGCCCAGATGGGTTTACAACTAGATACTATAAAATTTTCTCAGATATTTTAGCCCCACAACTTGAAAAAACATATAATTCTTTGCTGGAGGGTTTCACACTACAGAGAGAGTTTAGAAGCGAGAGTTAGTCTAATACTGAAAAAAGGGAAAGATCCTACAGAACCAGGGAGTTACAGGTCTATTTCACTCATAAATATAGATGTCAAGATTTTAGCAAAAATAATTGCAAACAGGATAAGCCGTTTTATCCCTAAACTAATCAATCTTGACCAGGTAGGATTTGTCCCAGGGAGAGAGGCCAGAGATAATTCAATACGACTCATAAATATACTACATCATATACAGATAGATAAAATCCCAACAACGCTACTATCTACAGAAGCTGAAAAAGCTTTTGACAGAGTAGATTGGGACTTCCTATATGCTACTTTAGAAACATACAAATTTCCACTGAAACTAATAACATGGATAAAAGCACTCTACTCCAATCCTAGAGCAAGAATACAAGTTAATGATCAACTAACAGATTATATTAATATCACAAATGGTACAAGACAAGGCTGCCCACTTTCCCCATTTTTATTTATCTTAGCATTAGAACCACTGTTAATAAATATTAGGAGAAATCCAAACATCCAAGGTATCAAAATAGCCAACACTCACCACAAGGTGGCAGCATATGCAGATGACCTGATGTTCATAATCCAGAAACCAGAGGAAACAATCGCACATATTATATCAGAACTAGATTTATATGGTACATGCAGTGGGTATGAGATTAACTTGACTAAATCAGAGGCACTCAATATATCCTTAGAAGAACAGAATTTTCAGACAATAAAGAATAGATTTCCCTTTAAATGGGCCACAAAACAAATCGCATATTTAGGTATACGGATTAACGAGAGATGGGAAGAATGGGCAACTGCTAACATTGACATGATACTGATGAAAATAAAGACTGACATACATCACTGGGAAAATAAGTTTAATTCATGGTTTGGCCATATAAATGTTATTAAAATGAATATACTCCCGAGGCTGCTCTATGTCTTCCAGACCATCCCAATAAGCCTCCCTCCTCAATACCTCAATAAAATAAGGAAACTTTTCACTAGATATGTTTGGAATAATAAGCACCTGAGAATACAATCTCAACTAATGACGCTAAGCAAAATGGATGGAGGCACGGGTCTCCCAAATTTTGTGAGTTACTACAAAGCTACAGTTCTTCAAAGGATTATAGACTGGCAATATAACTACAAAAGCAAACTCTGGGTACAAATTGAACAAAGCTATACTAAAACTCCTTTAGATTTAACACCATGAATGCATAACAAACAAATTAAAAACATTCAAACAGACCATCCTTTGATAAATAGTACCCTGGAGATGTGGAACAACATAAACGCAACAGTTAAGCCACTCACAATTTATCCCAGTTTGAAAACTCCACTTAAATTTAATGAGGATTTCCCCCTAGGACTCAGCAAAAATTATATTGAAAATTGGAATATACCACCAAATCCCTCTATAAACGACCTTCTAAACAGGGGGAAACGGATGAAAACGCTAACAGAGCTAATCCAAAATCCATCAGCAAATGCAAAACAAGCATGGAATACTGCCAAGTAAGGCATTTCTGGACGCACACAGTAGAGCCAAAACTTAACCATCGCATGACCCTGCCAATTGAATCTCTGTGCTTAAGAACAACCCACCTGAAAGGAACGCTTTCTATAATATATAAGAGCATAAATGTCCCAAAAGAAATTAAGAACAATTTTATTAAAAAATGGGAGAAAGATCTCGATATACGGATTATGACAAAACAAATAGCACAAATTTACAAAGCAACTTTATATAGTACCAGGTGCAGTAAACTACAGGAAATAAACTACAAAATCTTGAGTAGGTGGTACTACACCCCAGAAAGAATTCATAAAATGTTCCCGCAGACGACAGATAGATGCTGGAGGTGCGACCAGCCAAAGGCTAACCTCTACCACATCTTTTGGAATTGTCCAATCATAAAGAATTACTGGAAGGAGATTCAAAGAATAACAAATAGTCACATGGAATTGCAAATAGACTACAACTAATAGATATGCCATTCAAAATTTATAAAAACTCTCTTGAAGCAAACTGCATAAGCACAGCTAAATTACTCATAGCAACTTACTGGAGAAAAAGGGAACACCCACCAATACGGATGTGGCTCCAAAAAATAGAAGAAATCCATAAATTTGAAAAACTAATAGCACAGGACCCTGAGAAATACCAGCAAAGAACAACAAACTGGTTCCTATGGACAGAATTTACCAATTCCCCACTATACCCCAATGGGTAGGGGTTAGGTAAAAGAGAGATGGTCTGGAGGGCATCATAAGTTGAGATGGAGTACATAGAGAGAAGGGGAAAAAGAGAGAGGAACAATAAATAAATATAAAATAAAAATAAACTGATGAAGGTAAAACTATGTATATTTTTATAAGGTGATTTGACAGGACTGGAACCCCCCCCCCCCCCCCCCCCCCCCCCCCCCCCCCCCCCCCCCCCCCCCAATTCCCCTTCCCCAACCCCATATCCCTACACCCTGACACCCCACTCAGACTATGTATCATTAAGAAGGAACTAATCAAAGAAGGAAGACTCAGACACAAATGATCCACACAATAGACTTTGACTGGTTCCACATAGAAATATTTGTTTATTATACTATTTATGAAGAAATTGTTCTGTATAAGATTCAATTTGTTAATAACTTTTGTACAAAATTTGTATGTTAACGTTAGATACTTTTGGAAAAAATAAACAATTTAAAAGGGAAAAAAAAAATGTCAGGAATATATGTTTACAGTGAAACCTGTAGAAAGCTACACTATATGATGTGCTTGTTTACTTGCCACTGAAGTTTCCATGATGGTTGCCCTCCGAATAAGATTGTGTATAACAGCAGTATGGATCAGTCTGCCAAAAAAGGAAAATTGATTCATCAACTACCCTTTTTTTTTTTTTTTTTTGTTTTTTTTAGATGACGCATGTGAAGTTCAAGAGAAGATAGGAAACACATTAAAATCTTCACTAGAACGTTTACAAGGTAAAATATCATATATATATATATATATATATATATATATATATATATATATATACACACATACATATACATTCCCCTGTTGCACCTGGTGGTGGATATCACATTGCATCATCCTGATAACCTTTCTTGCAGATCTATTTCACCAGTGTAAAGGGGACCTAATGGACATCCAAGGGGGCCACTGTAAAACCTTTCCACATATTATAGAAAATTTAGTTTTCTTCCTTGAGGTGAGTTCTTGTAATTTATCCTAATGCTTTTAAATCTCTCCAGCTGATACTGATACATCTCAGTGGCTTTCACTGGAATGCTGAGGACTGCAGTTTAGTAGCAGCTGGGCAGCCATAACTGTGTTTTGCTCACTTAACTAATTATCTGTTTAACTGTCTTTTTTTAAAAGACCAGTGTAGCTCTATAGTAAATTGCCTGTGCAAAACCCATACAATAGCTATACATTTCATTTATACACCAGGCTAGCAATTGATCACAGGGAAGTAGGCCTCACTTACTTATTGGAGTAGTCTTTCAGCACATATGATAGCAGTGTGGTGCACTTAAGTTACTAATAAAGAAAGGAAGGGTGCCAGTGGTTCTTGCTTCTTAAAGCAGTAAATGGCAGAGTAAAAATTAGTATATTCAGCATCTATTACAAATAGATCTTCATGCAGAACATATAGAAATGGAAAACATATAGTTGCATAGTTGCCATTGGAAGAACAATATATACATCAGCATGTGGGTCTTAGGGGGATTCTGGTAGCTCCCATTAATGGATGGCCCTCTCAGGATAGTATTCTTCTTTAAGGCTAACACTTGGTCCCTAAGCTTACCACTGTGAATCCCTAAGATGTGTATCCATCCTATTGGCCTGGATATACAAGGCCCCTAGGCCCACTGCAATCCTGTTGGGGTATTGGGCTACCCTGCAGGTATATAGCCTAGCCTGAATACTCTCACCCTCTGAGGTGAGTTATAACTTAAGAGCTAGTCTGCAATAGCTCCCTTTGAATAATCTTCTTCCAAGATCCTCATATAGAAGTATAGAAGTCCTGGTGATGCAACACCATGTGGTGAAAGACTAGGGCCCACCCACTGCACAGGCATATATCAGTTAGGATGGACCTCAATCACTTACATCATAAATTAGAGAGGCCATAACATTGTCTGTTAAAATTAATGTAACAACAAAGTGTTATAATACAATAAATCATAAGTCTCCAAGCACACTAAATGGAGTGGTCTATTTAGACATTTTTTGGTGTTGCTGTCCTTTAAATGGTACTAGCTCCAGCATTCATGTTCTCTTCAATTTCCAAGTAATTTTTGATCTAAAATAATGGTTGTATGTAACAAATATACCATTTGTGTAGCAATAACAATCTCAATTTTTAACT
>WMED01002170.1:2248-24989 GCA_019650415.1 Pipa parva
CCCCCCTTACCAGAACAGCACTGCTCTCACAGCTCCACAGCAAGTCTTCTTACTTCAAAACTATTTTAACCCATTGCAACGCAGGTCAAAAATGAATGCCCATAAAACAATTTTTAGCTTACAACAGAGCTACAGATGGTAAGGATAATCTCAGCTTTGGTTGAATGAGTCAGCATAAATACATGCCATTCATTATACTGCCTAGACTGTGATTTCTTAGTCCACTTCTTGGGAGTCCAGTCTTGTTATCTTAAAACAATCCATCATGTTGTCAAAGATCTGATCCTTTAGTGAACTCAGTCTGACAAGGGAGTCTCATAAATGGCATTGGGTATAACTGTATATTTGTAGATGATATTTCTATTGAGGCAATGGCAGTTTTGCTGAATGTAACAAATGTATATTTTTGTTGCTTAAAAGACCTGTCAAGAAATGTGTTCATTTAGTCTTAAGTTAAAGAACAATATATTTTCCTGTTTTATGGAAGGTAGGCAAATAGGATTATTGATTCACTTCATATTACATTGAAACCTTGCAATAGTGGTATTACGTGTTATAAAGGAGCCTAGGTACAAATTAAGAAACAGTGACAGAAATCTTGAACACAACCCCAAATAACTATTAAGATGAATACATTGTATTAAAGGGTCATATAAGTTAAAATCAGACTTAATAGAACTGACATTTCTAGAAGTAAAGTTTTCCATATTTATATAAGAACTAGGAAGAGAGTGTTGTTATTTTTTTTAGCAGCAAAGAATAAAAATAGTACCTATAACTCATGCAGTGTTAATACAAAATAGAAGCCATTATATATAACATTTCATGTAATTTTTTTCCCATTCTTACTTATAAAACAAAAGAATATGCAAAAAGTTAGCAATTTCAGCATGACATTTAAGGCTTCTATTATCTCTTAGTCAACAGAATGTAGTGTATTATTGCAGCTAATTTCACAGGCATTTCTTCATCTGCAGTGTACTGACATTTATATCTGTCTGAAGAATATTTTCTAAGACAGAGTATCTTCATTCCTGTTAGAAAGCGAAGACAGAAAACATTCCATGTTTCTGAAAGAAGCCTAATTTCATATTTATAACCTTCTTGGGAAGAAATCAAGTTATAGGGAAAAAAATGTAACAAATTATGAAATCATGGATATTTTTAAGATATTGGCTATGCAATGACATATTATAAACAACTGCTAATTATGCAAAAATGGTAAAAAATGATTATTAGTGATCAAACTAGTGTATTTTCCTTGTCTACCGTATTTATTATTATGTGTGCTACTAAATTACTTTTGTAATATCCATGAGAGTCATACACACACATGGAATTGTATCTGGGCAATTTCTGTTATATTACATGGTTACCGGACATTTGACCTAGGGTGAAAGTTATTAAAGTCGAAAAGAACGATCTCTGTCTTTTAAAGTTTATCCCGTGAGATTATCGCTTGAGTTTTTAGTGAATTTTTTGATTGAAAAGTAGCCATACTACTATTGTTAAGTATGGCTATTCTTCCATCAAAAAATCCAATCGAAAAACTCAATTAGTAATATCACGGGATAAACTCAAAAAGACCGATCTCTGTCTTTTTCGAGTTTATCCCGTGAGATTATCACTTGAGATTTTTATTGAATTTTTGATGAAAAAATAGCCATACTACTAATGTAAAGTATGGCTATCTTTCCATTGAAAAATCCATTCGAAAAACTCACTCAATAATCTCACGAGATCAACTAGAAAAGACCGAGATCAGTCTTTTTGACTTTATTAACTTTTGCCCTAAAAGTGAATTGCTTCTTGTCCTGTTTTGGTTGATTTCATCTCTGTTCATTAATGTAATACCTATTGAAGAACCTCAGTCATCATATATACTTTCACAATTCCACCAGACTTTGCAATTCCAACCTTAATCCGTATCAAGCAACATTTTACCATGTTATTATAAACAGATAACACAGTTTTATAATAGATATTTTTATTATTATTTATATCATTGCACATAATACTGAGAATAATACAGTGAATACGTTATGCCACAATTTACACTGTGTTAACTATAGTAGGTTTACATATTTTGTACAGGCTAACAAAATTTACATTTCACTGTAAACAATTGCTACATCTCCTTTATACAGTAACTGCTTTGTTTTTTTATTTTAATCAAAGGCAAGTTTTTATTTACTAGTTGAACTCTTTTTGAAAGTAAAAGAGCATCAGGTCTTATCCAATGCATTACAATATTTTCTTAGCATAGCACATCAAAGAACGGTATAAGTTTTTGGTGTAATTTAACAACAAAATTTCATCTATTATCCCAAAACACAGTTTACAGGAGAATGGATGTTGGGAAAAGGCAATTTATCTGCAACATACATATTGATTTCTCTCCAATATGACAACACTGTAGGGCAAAACCTTATTAAATGAAAAAAGTTAATGTTTTCAGTCATACATTTGGTACACAGCATTTTCTCTAGATTCTTTTCATGCCTCAACTGAAGTGGGGTCTTCTATTGCAAAGCTATGTATTGATCGGAAACTTTAGGCATGAGCCTTATACATACAGGCATGACTGAGCTGTAAATATAGTTATTGGAGAGCCTCCAGTAGCTTCTTGAAATTGAGTTAAACTAGGTAATTCATGAAATGAGGAAATTAAGGAAACCCATGTAGGTGCGGGAAGAATGAACAAACTCCATGCAGATGAAGTCTAGGGTGGAATTGAACCCAGAACCCAGCGCTGCAAGGCAGCAGTGTTAATCACTGAGTCACACTCCAGTTTCCTCCCACAATCCCAAAACATACATAATTGTCTGTCTATGTGTGTGTGACTAAATAAGGAAATTAGATTTTAAGCTCCACGGGGCAGGGACTGAAGTGAATGGTGAATCTCTGTAAAGCGCTCTGTAATATATCAGCACTATATAAAAAATGAATAAATTTACAATATATATATAAAAAAGTAGAGTTCCTGATGAGTGCTTCTCTGAATCAGTTTTTTGGACAGTTGTTTATTTACTTTAATTTGAGCCATAGACTTATAGTGTAATAATCTATTGAAGAAAGGTTTGATCAAATCCAAAATACCCCAAACACTGTCTATAGGTAGGACCACTTTACTGAATCAAATGCATTAGTCTAAATAAGGAATATGAGGATTAGGATTTTCATTAGGTGCAGTTGGTAAATGTGTATGTAGCCTCCTTAGATTAATATCTACTGTATTGTTTTTGGAGGCATAAAGCCAGATTTATCCAAATTTACTATATAGGTTGGTATTTTAGCCAGACAGTTAACAAAATTTTAGCCAACAATTTAGCATCAGCATTTAATAATAAGATGGGTATATAAGACTCACATAGCATTAAGTCTTTGTTAGATTTGGGAATAAGCACTATATGGTTTCATAAAATAAATTAGGTAGTGATCTTTTTTCATATACTTTTGTAATACTTTGGGATATGAAAGTTTTGGGAATTTTTTTGTACCAATCTATTGGCAGACCATCTGGTGTGGGTGTTTTATTGTTGACCATGTCTGTTAAGGCCTTATATACTTCTTCTTTCATGATATGGCTATCCAAGTAGACCCTTTGGGATGAGTATAGTTTTAGCAGATCTCTGATTCACTCCTCTCCTATCTCAACATGGGATGTATAAATATCTCTATAGTGTACTGCCAAGGCCTCAAATATATCTGAGGATATATTGTAACTCTTATTATTCATTAATTTAATACAAGGAATTTTATGACAGATTCTTATAAAAAAAATAAAAGTTCTTATATTGAGTTTAATTTTCCTTATGAATTTCCTATCATGCCAACCAGATAGGGCTCACTCTCCACACTGTTTTTTTCAATTCTGGTATTATTTGCAATGTTAATAACTGAGGAGAGTGAGCAGAGAAAATCTTAGGCAGGTATTCTATCAATTTGACCCAAGGTTATACACCTTGTGTGGGAATGGAAAAAAAATCTGTTCTGTATTTGATGAGGGAGGGGGTGGAGGGACATGAAAATTCTCTCTGTAAAGTATGTTTCCTTCTCCAGATTTCTACAAAATTCACTAGGGGTTGTATTATTTACAAGTTTGTCCCAAATATGTTTTAAAAGAGTGTTAAAGTCACCCATAATACACACTGGAGCAGGAGGAAGCCAACTTATTTTACCTATCATCGTTTTAAGCAAAGATATACAAAATGGAAGAGGAACATGAACATTTACAATTGAGATAAATTGATAGTCAGGTTTGGACTGCAAAATAGTATATCTACCATAATTATCAGTGGAAAGAAGTTGGAAGATGCTCTGCTTTTTGATCAATATTGAAACACCTGTGAGGTTGGTGGAATGATAGGTATGTCCAATCCATGACTTTTTCAAGGCCAGGACTTTTGACCCTACTAGGTTTCTCTCTTGTAGCAATAACAGAGTAGGTAAATCTTTTTTAATATAATTTAAAAGTTGTGCCCTTCTTTAAAATGTAGCTTTAAGCCCTTTAGCATTGCACAAGAATTTTATTTCTGCCATTGAAACACATTTTTAAAATTATTGTTAACTTTAGCATTCCCCTGTCCAATTATAACGTAATTATTGCTGCCTTTAACCTTATTCAAATTCATTAATATGCTGTTCTTTATACTACACCAGATTATCTACTTTTTTTGTTGTTTTCTGCCTTTCTATACACTGCTTTGTCTGACTGGCTTTAATAACTAAATGACAACAATAAAAAAACAAACATATAACCAGATAACACCATTAAAGCAGATAAGATAAGGTTAGCTAACCATTCATTATAGTCCTGGACCAACTTTGCATTGTCCAAGAGATCAGCATAGTGACTCTATAGTCATATGGGCGAAATTTATTAAAGGCGAATTTTGAAATTTCGATCGAATTTCAAAAAATGTAGATCAAATTTCAAAAAATTTAGATCAAAATTTTGAAATTTCGATAAAATTTTTAAAAATGAGATCGAAATTTCAATTGACATTTTTCAAAATTCAATTGAAATTTCAAAATTCGCCTTTAATAAATTTCGCCCTGGTTTGATTTTTTTTTACCACCTCTTAAGACTACTAAATGACACATAATTATTTATTGAGGTTCACCGAAAGGCAAACTCATTCAAGCCACTTTATCTCCTTGTCTGAGTCCTTGAAGTGGTGTGTAGTATTGTTGTGGAAAACCTTTACTTTCCTGGAAATAACGTGGCGTATTTTAGGCCTTTTCCACTAAGATGATGTTTCACATAGTTGAAGGTGCCTCTTTCATTCTGAAGTAGAAGCCAATAATCCAGGTAGATAGACACAGTAGAGTTATTGATTGGCCCTTTCTCTCTTGCCATTTTGAGCATGGTGTTTCAGTCTCAGCATGCTTGGTGGGGCTCTTGGAGGAGGTGGATGACTCAAAATGTGGTGAGCTCTTTCTACTATGAATTGTTTTGAAAACTGACTGGGTGTTATGGTTTCTAGCAGTCAATTTTCAATATATTTCTCAGGTTGGTTATATTCAGTTATTTCTGGCAGACCCACTATTCTCAGGTTAGAACATCTTTATCTATTCTCGAGGTCCTCTATGTGCATTTCCAGTTTCTGGTATGCTTTTTGCAGGATTTGTATGCTTTGTTATATCGGGTGTACTTCATCCTACAGCCCACACACTCTCCTTTCCAGCTCTTCCATTCATTCTTGGACCACATGGAAATCCTGTCAACAGGGAGAGGTATTCTTATGTTTTTATTGTCAGTGTAGCTGACATTTCTGACATTTTGTTTGTTAATGTTGAAATGTTTAAGATTTGTTATGGCTACTAAAAACTGTTCCATAATAGATTCAGTAGCATTTTGCTCACTTACAGGAAGCTGTGGTGTAGCAGTTGAGGTTTGAGGGGTGTTGCTAATGCCAACTTGTCCTGGATGCCTCAGTAATTGATCCCATTTTTATCACGTCTGAGCAGGCTCAATAACCAAGTTAGTGTTTTCATTATTGGTCCCTGAGGAAGCTGAGTATTATGCTGACAGCGAAACGCGTAGGACTGGACTCTGCCATCCGTTATTGAGCCTGCTCAGACGTGATATTTTGTATTATATGCTTTTAAAGAATTGTCGTTTGTGAGTATTCATTTTACTCCTTTTTATTAATAAATGGTTATCATATGGTTTTACACTATGAATATTTTCATTTATATGAATTAAACCGTGTATGACATCACTACTGTGGATCCCGTTTGGACAAACAACCTGTGATTACATCGCAATCTGTTCTCTCATCGTTGCATTGTGAATGTGTTCAAGGAGAATCGGTCATTGTAGGATTTATTATACATGGCGTATTTTCATTTGTAATCTGGTAAGCGCACTGTTTGCATTAAGGTGAAGAGTGTCACCAGTGTTCACGCTTGGTTCTCCAGTTGGAGTTTTCTTCTTCATGACATTGCACAAATCACACATGGTGTTATATGTTACATTCTCATTTTTCAAGGCCATTGGGACTTTCATTGTTCTATTGAAAAATTGTTGTATCATTTAATGCACTATTAGGCGTTTGCGCTTCTTTTACAGGTAGCCCGAGAAGCAATCATTTCCACACAGCCTATTGCGACTGTCTTTATCTGGCGAATTCACACTTATACGCAACAATTCGGACTTTAGTGAATAACCCTCAAAGAGTTCTTTCAAATAAGACTTATACCAGATTTAGACATGGCATTATTACAATAGGAGTACAATACAGATAACTTTATTCATGGAATCAAAATATATTTTGTAACTTGAAATAATCAAGTCATTTCTGTTTTTCACAGGCACTTTTCAAGGTCCCAGATTTCAAAATTCAATAACACAAATGTAAAAAAAATACCTTGAAGTAACTTAAGCAAATATTTGTTTAGGACCAGTAATTTATGGAATGTGTTACACAAGTGGCTGATTGAACTCAGAGCAGATTTTTTTCTGAACAGTTATAATGCATTAATAATGCCTTGAATAGGCTATAATCTATGTTCAAATAAGAAAAAGATCTCCTGCTCATCTTATTAAGCATTTGCAGCATCATACGCTTGTTTTTTTTTTTTTTTATAATTTCACAATATGGATTTATTAATACAATCTGCTTAAACATATTGCTTTAATGGTCACTATCATCATAATCATTAAATAAAATGTTTTGTTGGTAATGTTCAGTTTTTATGGTCTAAGGTAAAGATAATTCATATTCATTGTGGCGACAGCACAGAGAGTGTGATTGATGCTACATTAGATTATAAGAAAAAATGTGGTCACTTTAAAATGTGATACGTTTACAAGAGCTAATTATCAACATGAATAATTAAATGTTTCAGTCACCTTTTCTCTAACTGGAAAAGATTTAATGTATCCATAATATTTGCACATTATCCACTTTTATAGTACACATTTTTCAAAACAAACAAGTCTGTGGTAAAGCACATTACCTAAACTAAAAACCAAAAAGTATATCTTACAAATATTCTCATTCAATGGACTGGATGTCAACATAAGGCATATGATCATTTGTAAATGTATTATTTTAGTTACAATCACTTTGTTAAACCTAGTTTATCAGGCTGCCCACTCACCACTTTATTTCAAATTAACCCATTGGCTATGTAACATTACTAACATTACATTATAACAACTTATTTCTTTCTCCATAGCCTTAAGCAAGTAAATAAACAGTTCACCGACTTTCTTAGAATCTTTCATACTTAATTCTGTTGAACAAATGCTCTTCATAACCCTATCCTTTTATAAAGGGTATATTAGAAATAGTACTCCATCAACCTGTGATAAAAAGTATATTACCCAGAAGGAGGTATCTGTAGATGAAGTGTCTGTCCCATGTTATTTAAATTTTTTCCTGTTGCACTATATAAGATTCTGCAATCAAGAGAAGGTGCTAAAACAGCAACTAGGAGAAGCAAGCCCCTGTAGGGTATAGTCTAATTTGTTCCTCTTAGTGAACTACCTAGCAATGGATCCCCTGAGAAATCAGCACCAACGTTACTATAGATAGTTAAATGATGTCACATATATGCACTTAGTGATGTTAGATTAGGATAAGAAGCCCAATTTGCGGATTTGGAAAATACTGGAAATTAAAAAGGCTTGCATTAAGTAGTATGTATATATATATATTTTTTTTTTTTCAAGATATCTTACTGAGTTTAACTGAAATCCTTTTGGATAAAAATGAAAAATCAGCTTTTTGCATCTGACAAAATGTAATATGACGATTGATGACAAAATATGTAATATCACAGCTGTTATGTTCGTTTTTCATTTTCTTTGTAAAATGCAATGAAAGAATCCCCTGAAAATGTATCCACTGGGTGAACATTTTTTGCAGATGAAAACACTTCTTTACACCTTTCAACCTTGAAAATAATTTATTGGCCCTGCCATTCTGTGAACCAATACTAATTAATAAGCAAAACAAGGTGTACTGCATAACAAGTAACAGTTGCCACCTGTGCATGATAAAGATCTAGATACATAATTTGTGCAACCAGTGCACATCTGTAGTTCATTCTACTGTGATAAATTAAATTCATATCTGAACTTCTTCCAGGCTTAAGTTCATTTTTTTTTACGGCTTACGTTGTTGCTTTATTTGATTATAATATTTCATAAAATAAATTGGAATATTATGTGTCTCCCTTTCTTTCAGTTGGCAACCTGGGACTCTATAAAAGGATTTAATGGAAGCCTTCAAGAAAAACCACTGAATAATGATCTACAAGGTTTAACACTGAAAGTGGTGACTGTTTTGGTATGCTAAATAAGACTGACTTTTAACTTTATTTAGTTTGATGTATGTATGTATAATTTATTTTATTTATAATGCGCCACAAATTTACACGGTGCTGTTTGATAAATATTCCATCTCCGTTCGAGTATAACTCTACATTTTTTTTCTTTAATAATGTACTGTAAGTAATAAACAAAAGGTGTTTCCTTCAACTGCTACTTTTAGAACATTAAAATACTGCTTTAATAAAATAAAGTGTGTCTTATTTAAAAATCTTTCTATGAGTTCTTCTAGAATTTTCATTTTTAATATTTTTTTTTAGGAAGAGCCTTTTGTAATGGTGGCTGAAAATATTCTTGGACAACCTAAACGGTATAAAGGTTTTTCCATAGAGATACTGGATGAGCTTTCAAACAGACTGGGATTCAAATATGAAATTTACCAAGCGCCTGATGGGAAATATGGAAACCAGCTTCCGAATGGCTCCTGGAATGGAATGATAGGAGAGCTTATCAATAAAGTAAGAAATACCTAATATAATTGTTAAATAAACAAATAATCTGAAAATCAAATAATCATTTTAGCACAAATAATGTAGTGAAGCACTACTTTGACTTTTTTTATCAACAGACAAACATTTATTCAAAAATGAAGCAGATATATGAATAAAATCTGGAGGAATAAAAGGAGGGACTTTAATTGAATTCTGGTTAGCACTGCTGCCTTGCAGCTCTGGATTATGGGTTCAATTCCACCCTGAACTTCATCTGCATGGAGTGTGTATGTTCTGGGTCATGGGTTTCCACTGGGCACTCCAGTTTCCTCCCACAATCCAAAAACATACATCTGTGTTTGTCTATGTGTGTGTATCTGAATACAGAAACTAGATTGTAAGCTCCATGGGCCAGGGACTGAAGTGAATGACTAATCTCTGTAAAGTGCTGCATAACATACTGTAATAGAACTATATAAAAAATGAATAAATACCAAAAATACCAAAAATATTACATGGCCATTGCATAGCAACCATGGTTAGTATCATTGCAATTGTTAAGTGGTAAGGCGCTGGTCAACACAAGAGAATATCCAAGTATTTGTGATTAATTTATGATTTGTGAATTAAATAATTACCCTGACAATGGCTATTTTTATTCAGACAGCTAAATTATACCTACTGATAACTGTCTTACAGTTGTTGGTGTCTGCTGAATGAAGTTCTAGGTCCCCTTTTCTTTCAGCAATCCCAGCTTCTCTGACAAGTGTAGGAATCTTCTCAGTGCACACGTACACATGAGAATATAATTATGCATAAGTGAAAAAGTGCTGTTGAGATCAAAAGCACTGTTAGGATCTCAACAACACTTTTTCACTTGTGGCTACAGGCTACAGGAAGTGTGATATTGGCTCTTAGAGAGGTTGGAATCATTGGGGAGAAAAAGCCAGAACTTGAATCAAACCCTTCATAAATGGTAGGACAGTGATCAATACGTTCCTTGTTAAGGTTAGGAATTAGTTGTTTCTTGGGAAGCAATGCATATTCATATGCATGTTGGTGGGCATGGCTCCCTACAGAACAACCTGAACAATATTTGCAAGCATTGCTTCAAAATAATTTTAGCCATATAGCATACTATTTCAAAGTACATATTTAAGTGATCTAGTAAAAAAAAAAAGATTAGGGGTAACTCTCACACTGTGGCTAAAAAAGTAGTTCAGTTCAATTTCAACACTTTATTCATCATTTAAGGGTATACATATTAAATACATCCACTTGATAACATTTTGATTACATTAATATATATATATATATATATATATATATATGTTATATGTATAGAATAATAAACCAGGATATCTCTGCAGAGGACTTACTTAACCTTGACTACCAATGAAACTAAAGAATAAAAATAAACATGAAATGATGACTCTAATCATTTTCTCATTCATAAACAGGGCAAAATTTATTAAAGTCATAAATTTTCGATCGATCGAATTTCGAAATTTTTTGAAATTTGTAATGTTGAAATGCCAATCGATTTTACAAATTTTGAAATTTCAATCGAAAAATTCAAATTTCGCCTTTAATGAATTTCGCCCACAGTATGGGTTTTTATCATTTTAGAATATTTTTTTAGAAATGTTGTAATAGTGATATTTGCAGACAGCTTATTTGAATGCAGTATCTGCCATAGTTATCCACAACTCTTCTTCACTGAACAAAAAGTAAGTGATTTGTACTGTGCAACTAATCCAAATTCTGCATTCGAGTCTGCTCTGTGCCTAATTATATCAACTTTACATTTTTGTTATTAAAATAATTTTCATGAAAATTGATTTCATTGTGATATTAAACCATTTCATTTCTCCATGTTTCCATAGAGGGCAGACATTGCTATCTCTGCCATCACCATAACCCCAGAACGGGAAAATGTTGTGGATTTCAGTAAGCGTTACTTGGATTATTCAATAGGAATTCTTATAAAGAAACCAGAAGAAAGAATAAATATTTTCTCACTCTTTGCTCCATTTGACTTTGCTGTTTGGGCCTGCATTGCTGCTGTTATTCCAGTTGTCGGTGTCTTGATTTTTGTATTGAATCGCATTCAAGCAGTGAGAGCACAAAGTACTTCTCAGTCAAGTCAGTCAACATCTTCTTCTCTACATAGTGCTATATGGATTGTATATGGAGCTTTTGTTCAACAAGGTACTGCATTTTATGTTGTCATATTTTAAAAGCTGAAAAAAATTCTAATAGCTTTTTTTATCAGATACTAGACAAATATATACCATACACTTTCCTACACTAAATCAGGGTAAACTGCTTTGATATTTTTTTTAGGTCTACTTCCTATTATCTATTTGCATCAATTCTTATTTCCTGATATTTTAAATACTTACATTGTTAATTATTTTTATGATTCCAAAAAAATATTAAAAAGATATTGGAAACATGTCACTGTGGTGCTCAATCTATCTCCTTCATAAAAATCTGTAGTCACATGCTAAATAAAATACTAGCACTCACATGATTTTTTTATATATTTAATAAACTATGTGGGTTAAATACACTATTTTTGGTCCCTCTGGAACCTTTTTTATAAGAGCTTTGCTTGTTTCAATAAATCCACAGTTTATTTTTCCAGAAAAATCTAGTAAATGCCTCCTAGTTGATCTTGTGTTTGTATATAGGATGTTTTGTGATGAAACATGTTTTTGTTAAGTTTGAAAAAAATAACATTTATTTATAGCAGACACTTCTCAAGCTATTGGCAAAAGTTGGCCAAGTGCAGTACTTTTAATAGAAACTAATTTGCTATAACCATGATATATCTCCAGGTGGAGAATCTGTTGCTAATTCTGTGGCAATGCGAATAGTGATGGGCAGTTGGTGGCTATTCACCCTTATTGTCTGTTCCTCCTATACGGCTAACCTAGCAGCCTTCTTGACAGTATCAAGGATGGACAACCCTATAAGGTAAAAAAAACTTTGGTATTGAATTTATATTTTTTTCTATTTCAGAGGAACAATGGCAATACCTATGTGCATTTTTTCTTAACTGAATGCTTAAAGTATATATCTGTATTTAAAAATACAGTTAAACTTTATAGGGCTTTTTGATTTAAGTCATAAGTACAAATGATGTAACACTGAGTTGGTGCATGTTCACTAATGCAGCAAATCAAAGATCTTTACAATCAGTAAGGAATAAAATATGCAGTAGCAAACAATAGACATTTTATAGAATTTTTAATTTATTTTTGGAAGTGCTAGATACTTATGCTTATCTATAACTATTCCATATTATTGGTTAGTTTATATCTATCTATCTAGATTTATCAATAAACTCAATAAAACTGTTTTTGAACAAAGCAGTAAACATTAAGAATATATATATATATATATTGTAAATAGACAAGCTTTTGAGAGATACCCTCTCTTCCTGTGGTCAAAAGCAATACTGAGTTCAGTTAGGAAGATTTTGTACAACCTGTCATAAATATTGACAGGAGTCCAGCTAGAGTGAACAAGGGGGAATTGGTGGTGGAATTCTTTGATATATAAAAACTCACAGTTTAAAAGCAAATATTAATAAGTGCATAATTATCCATAATATAAAGGTATGATAGCGAGATCGATAAACAGGCAAAAAAACAAACTAAAGTAAACAAATTATTACAGCATAAAGCAATCAGGTGTCATATATACTGTTAGGAATGGAATGAAGCTGACAATTGGAGGATTATATATATTGTATAACTATAGTATGTTATATAATTATATATAAGTTAAGATAGAGTGGTCATGTTATTCCACAGATGCAAAAAAAATGAGTAATACACTGATATCTTTTTTATTGGACTAACAGTGGTTTTAAATAGACAACTGTTAGTCCAATAAAAAAGGTATCACCAAGTATTGCAATACTCATGCTTTTGCATATGATCTAACACGACCACCCTATCCCACCTTATATCGAGAGAAACCCTCTCTTCATCAGGTCAAAGTAATATATATGTTAGGGTAGATAGGTTGTGTTAGTCAACAGATGCAAAAAAAGAATATTGCAGTATTTTGTGATACCTTTTTTATTGGACTAACAGTCTTTTTAAATACACAAGGTTTCAGAGGGTTAATTCTGCCTCCTTCTTCAGGTGGTTCAAAGCAATTGCTTTGAACCACCTGAAGAAGGAGGCAGAATTAACCCTCCAAAAGTTTGTGTATTTAAAAAGACAGTTCAATAAAAAAGTATCACAAAATACTGCAATATTCATAATAATACTGCTAGTATAATAAAAAGGTATCAACAATTATTGTAATACTCATTTTTTAAATATATATACAGTATATATATATAATTATATATATGTATGTATATATCTATTGAGATTGATAAACTAAACTACAGGCCAACAGTCTTTGAACAAAAATATTAAATATTTAGGAAAAACAGTCATTGCATGATGCAGTTTTTTTCTCTTTCAAGACCAAACTTATATTTTACTAAAGTCACGGGAAACTCTGTAATAACTCTTGATATATCGATAGAATAAATAGTTTGAAAATCAGAACAATTAAACAGTAAATACAAACCAATGGTTTTGCTGCAAACATTCAAATGCAAGTGAAAAGGTATGTTTTGCATAAGTGTTTCCACATTTATTAAACATGAGCTCTCGAAAAGTTATTTCTACTTTGTTTAAATTCAGTTTTTACCTGTCCTAAATATTTATGAGTGATTTTCATGTGTACATATTATTTTCACGACGGCTTGAAAGCCATGCTATTAATATTACATCAAAACACATGCAAAAGATTGATTTGCTCTTATTAATGTATGACATGTTCTGATAACTGAAGAGAGTCTTTCATTTAGAATCCATTTTTTGCACTTTGTTGTACTACCTTTGAATGCACTGTTTGGCCATAAGATACAGTGCTACCTATGAATTAAGTAGTAGATATTTTAACTCAGTACAATCACTCCAATATTCTAAACATTTGATAGTATTGCTTTAAGTAAAATGCAAAAAGTAAAATTACTTTATATTTTCAGTATAAAGTTGATTTAAAAACAAAAGAAATGCCATTTCAGCATGGCAGTATCTTCGCTAATTAAAATTTGGAATTGTTGCAGGTTGTGCAGCTAAAATGGGTTCTCGATTTATGCACTGGTGCATGTTTTAAAATAGACCTAAAGGTATAAAGATAAAGAAGTATTAACAAACTTACCTTATATTGAGATGAATCGTTACAGTCACAGCATGAACTGTGCTGTAATTAGCCAGCACCGATGCTTACTTCACAACGCTCAGGCTGACACAGAAGCCAGCATGAAGCTCCTCCCACTTGGTTCCTTGGCCTTACACATCACCACGTGAACGTGATGATGAATGTTTAAACCAACGTGATGATGTTAAACCATTTTTCCCTGCCAGTGAAACAAGTGGGAGGAACTTTGCGCTGACTACTGTGTCAGCCTGTGCTGTTAAGTAAGCATCAGTTGCTGAGTAATTACAGCACAGTTCATGTTATGACCGTACCGATTCATCTTAATATAAGGTAAGTTTTTTAATATTTTTTTTTATTCCTTTAGTTCTCTTTTAAAGTAAATAACTGACTTCATTTTTTTCTCAAATGTTCAAACTAGAATAAACCCAGTTGTTTAATTTATTTGTACTAGTTAATACAACATCAGAAACAAGGTTGTAATGCTACCAACAATTAGAATCCGTACAATACTATGGTTCTGTAAGAAAGCAATCATCCATGACTGGAAATGTGAGAGCCTAGAGAATGAAATAATCATATCTTTGGTTTACAGGCAACTTTTTCACTGTTACACAGGGAAAACTAAGACTATTACAGAACTTTCATAACATAAACAGAATCCTCACAGAGGTTTTTAAAGGCATTATGTTTGGTTTTATTTGCAATGCATGAAATTGAAACATATTAAATGTATTATTAAATATGCATATTAGACTTCCAACTATATAATTTAATATGACGAAAAGTGGCATTCAGTGGATGAAACAAAGTACACTCTTATGGTCTTATACTTTGACTCATAGCAATTAAAGTAAATCCATCCTGTCAAATGTTTCCAAACTCTCACAAAATGGGTTTTTTTCTTTAAATGAAATGTAGGGAAAAAAAAATAAATGTTTTAATTACAAAAATATGATTTTAAAAATGTAATTTTTTTTGGTCAATTATTTGGAATAAAGAGAAAAACTAGGTTAAACTCTATTTAACCTAGAAACATTCTGGCCCTTTTTATGAAAAAATATTTTTCCATAACCAAATGATTTTTATATAAATACTGTCCAATGGAGAAGTCAACTGTCATAATGAATAAAACCTTTTTAAATATACATATATATATATATAAATTGCGTTTGCTGTGTATATCACATGAAACATCTAAACAGTGTCTTAAGAATGTCTCTTTCCATTATAGCTTATTCATAAAAAGTTCCCGGTACCCATTTTTTTAATTTAGTACACATACAAAGTTGCATATTCTCTTAAACTAGTCCTGGAGCTTGTTTCAGTGACTATGTGACTAGTGAGTAAGAAATTTAGGCTATCAACTACCTAATTAGTATTACATCATTGAACTTTAAAGCACTTGGAGAAGAGGTTTTTAGATAATCCTAGCCCCTTACTGAAGGACTATGCTTACTAACTGAGCATGTTCCCTCCTTCTGAAACTAAAAAAATGCACTATTTAAAATGTTTAAATATTAGACTGACTGAGGTGAAGTCTTTTTTATACATTTTTGAATGCTGTTTTTTGATTCTGTTGTTACACTCCTACCCAATTGTGAGTATTTATGTTATTTTTTTATCCAAAATTTATTAACGCTATATTACACCATATGTTCCTGCTGTACTCATTTGCCTATGGACCAATGGATGAGTGTATTTGACCAGAATTTAAGAGGTTCAGTTTATCATTATTGCTTTGTGGTGATCCTTACAAAGTTTTTTTCAGGTAGGTGCAAGCACATTTAGGGTGCGATGCACTTTGTCCAGTCACTTGACACTGGTTGCTATCGTTGTGAAAAGTAACACACTGGGGTTAGACTTTCTGGTCCTGGTTAGTAGAAGGCAGGTAGTTTTATCCAAATTTTCATGTGCCAGAGAGTGGTTTCAATAAAGCACCCATCATTGTCATAGATACTTGATAAACTGATAGAAAAACAATGCATTTAACCAGTCAGATTGAAAAGATGGTAATAGATAATGTTAGAAAGAAGACCTGTATGTTTTGCTTTGTTACTGCATATGGGTATACAGTATGTTTCCATCTATTATCTTTCTTAATTATTCAGTGATAGTATAATCTCTTTGAAGCATAAATTGTCTTGCTATATAATACAGCATATATTTTCCTCAAAATTTCCACAAGATTATTTGTAATGTTAATTAAACTATTCTCTGTAAAATAAGGGCCAAAGGGACGGAGTATCTAGAAATGATCAAATACGTTAAATTAATGTTTTTGATAAGTAATGTTTTGTGGTTGATATTAATACTTTAATAAGACATTTTTAACAGGTCATAAGCGCATAAAGTGCAAAAAGATGACTTTCAATTGTTTTGTTTTTGAAAAAAAAGAGTATAAAATGGGTGCAAGCCTCAAAAATCCTGATAGCGAAAGACATAAAAGCAGCATAATTTCACCTATTTCACAAAGTGCTTTGATTCAAATGCTTATAATTACTTCATAATAATAATTCAAGATAGAATCACCTTAAATTAGCTTTTAGCATCAAGCAGAAGTAGGTAATATAACTTAATTTGCAACTACTTTTTTCTAATATTTTCTATTTATTTGCTTGAGATACTGTTGGGAGTACTGGATTTTAGTGCAAGTGTCAAGATCACTTGTTCACAATGTAGTCGTAGAAGTTCAACTAAATAATAATGTATAAGGCAGATGGGTTGGTAGTACAGAGGCAACATTGTCTTTCTTTGCACCAATCTCTGCAAAAGGAGAAATCTGCAAGTTTATACTGTTACATGTCATTGATGTATGTGCTGTGTCTCTTACCTTCAGCTCCTCCTCCTTCTGCTTGCTTTGATGGGATTGGGGGTTGCTTAGTAATTTGTAGCATATAATATAAACATTTTCATAAGATATGTTACTCATTGGGCTATATTATCAGCCAAGTTTATATAAGTTGTGTTAGTAGGGTAGAAATTCTAAGAGGTGAGAAGGGTGTAAACCATCTTGTGGACTCTAAATAATGTTTATATAGAAAAAATTGTATTACATTTGTAATTTAACTTTTATATTTTGAATTGCTTATGATCACTTTGTAACTCCTTAATTTGGTGATAAAAACAAGTGACAACAAATGGTTTATGTCCCCTTTGAGGTCTATAGGAATCAACAGAATTGCTTTTTAAATATATTTGAACAAAATTAAATAATTGTCTATCAAAACAAAATCAAAGTTGAAATATTTCATCTGCAAAGTTAAACTTCAAAAAGTAATAAAAAAAAATAAAATATGTACGGTATATAACATTAGATAACATCTACTTTGTATTTGAATTTCTAGGGGATAATTATCATTAGGGATAATTGTATTAAGCTGAGAAGTGGGTGAAAATGTTTATTTTCCTAAGTGAGGCAAAGCTTTTTCACATGGCTGCTTTGTTTCCATTAGTGATTTTCATAATTGTTTATACCACAAATAGAAATAATAATATAAATTAAAGGAAATTAATCTATGAAGTTGCATTTGGTTATTGAAAAAGAATATTGGAAAATGAAGATAAAAAAAGGTGAAATGGGTAAAAATGGTGAAAATGATTAATATTATTGCATCATCAAAAATGAACAAACATTATATATATATATATATATATATATATATATATATATATATATACAGTATATACTGTATATATATATATATATATATATACACTGTATATCCCTTAATGACCTTAATAACTATATAAAAGCAAATAATCTGTTATATAGTAACAACATTATGGAAACATTATTGATTCCTTATACAATGCAATTATCTCTAATTATCCACTTATCACATATTCTATTTTCTTTGTTCATCTTGTGCATACTGATAAACATCCCTGTTTATTTTGTTTTGTTTGTTTTCTTTATACCTTTTTTAATTTATGTAGGAAAATAGAAATATTAGATAGTTCACTTCCTAAAATCAGTGTTTCTATATGTAAAAATATTATGCATTATGTACTATGCAATGTGTTCTATAGAGATAATTTGATGAGTTTATGTAGTGACTCTATTTAGTGGAGTATATAATTGTTGCACTAAAGAGAAATGTAAAATGTTTTGATTGTTTAACCTGGGAGGTTACAGAAGTAACATAAGATGATGTTTAGGAAAAAAAAACTTTGGGCTCCAGAAGGGTTGCAGGTGGCTGTCAGCTAAGAGAGTTAGTAGACCAAGTAATGATCACTTCAGAAGAGATAGCCCTAGCTACAGAAAGGTAGCTTCCCCACCAAGGGGTCCAGGAGGCTCAGTGATCCCGTGTGTTTTGGAGGGAAGGTCAGGCACTCAGAGCAGTAGGATCTCAGTGGAAGGGCTTAGGGCTGAAGTTTGCTAGTCTGGTAGAATAACCTGGAGTGAGAATCATTCATGTTGAGTTCATCCCAGATGCTGACAAAGAATTCTTCTAAGTTCCCCAAGAATGAGGGTACCTGTGCACAATGCAGAGAGTGGTGAGAGCTGTTCCTGACTCTTGTTGTTAATAGAGGATAACTATGCAGAAAAGTATGTCCTATGTCCTTAATGTGACAGGTCCTCTTTAAAATGGATGCTGTACATTAAGTTACAAGTGTGCTTCTGTTTGTTGTGCTGTGAAAAAACTGTTGTTTGAAAAATCTATGATGCCCATTGTGTATTTAAGGGTACAGGCTCTACTCCTAATGTAATCGGGGCCTTTGTCCTGAGAGACTGAGTGAAGCTGTGTGCAGAAATCCATCCCAGGAGTGGATGTGGAAGCAAATGCAAGGAATGTGTTTACAACAGCATTGCAATTGTCTCAAGCACGGTGTCAAAAAGTTCACTAAGCTGCCGTGACAGAAACAAAAGGTAGCTCTGTTACAAAGAATAGTCTATGTCTCTTTTGTAGAGAACCTACTGTGCTGGTATAGATTGAGCAAGCAATATATTTATTAAAAGCTAAAAGTAGTTAATATAATACGCATGGTTCTAAGATACAAGAGAGAGGAGGCTCTATAGTGCTAGCTTACAACATAACATTTTAGACTTATCACCAAACAATATGTGTTTCCCATTTACAACCCCCACAGAAATCTGATGAAGAATGGAAATTATGTCTTATGACAAGAAGAGTTTTAGTGGCTGAGCCATATAGCAGGAAGGTTTAATTTTTCAGCAAGATGCAATCTAATAAAATTGCTATTTCTGTATGATCAGCCTGCTTTAATGGAAGGAGAAAAAAATGCTCTGAATTTTTCCTTTAATAGGATGCTGTCGGTGCTGATGTGCTACAAGGAAGTCAGATCATCTAGCACCCTAACACCAGCATTACAACACAATGAAAATGAAAGGCATTGTGATCAGTCTTAAGTAGATGTAGACTAGTATTTTAATGTCTTCTGACAAATGCAGCATAAAGCAATTGTTTTTAACTGAGATGGTCTGAAGGTATCTGAAGATTACCATGCAAAATCCCAGTTGCCGGTTCCCCTTCGAGTAAGGGTTTACAGTATACAATCTTAGAAAGAAAAATAGTAATCAATAAATCAAGTATAGGAACTTGTGTGTTATAAGTATATACTGTATAAGAATTTCATGAGACTTTCTATACTTTCGAACATTACAAACAGCTTGTTTTTACTTTAGAACTTTCTGTTTATAACTGAAAATAGCCACCGTCTTTGTTTCCTAATTAGAGACATTGTTTTGCAACATGTTGATGTTTCATCTTCTCCAATAACCTTAGCTGCTCCTGCATACCTTCAACTGCCGCTGCACCCCTCTAGTAAGTAAATACTTGAAAAGGGATCATGGAATTTGAAGTCAAAAAAGCCTACGACCAAGAAGTAAGGGGAGGGGTGGCATGAACTGGGCTTAATGGCTGATAGGAAAAGGACAGAGCAATAGTGGGGGCGGGGGGGTGGGATGAGGTGTAATAAAAGGGAAGACACAAAGAGGCTATGCACCATTTTACCTACACAGATGAGAGAGAGAGAGTAGGTTAGTTTTTGTTTTTTGTTTTCAATATTTCATTAACCCACCCACCCACCCGAGGAAGAGCATTTGGAAAGGTTTTGGTCCTAGGGCATGGTAAGTTGACAAAAAGGTATTTACCCCGATGTGTGACGGTTGAAGTATGGTATGGAAGAATTTTGTCTTTTTCTCCAGGAATTTTCCGTATACAGGTTAATGACAGCTGTAAATTTCGGAGTTTGGAGAATTGGCTAGCTGGCCTGGAGGTGTTGTTACTTGGGGGATTTGGTCCGCCCAGATGAAAGTGTTTGGCAGTATATGGACTGGTTTCCTGATTGGTCATTTATTTCCTTTCCACACAGAGGGGCTGGAGCAGCACCTGCTCAATGGATGGACTTGGTATGGTTTACAGGATATGAATTGGTCTCCTCGCTGGGCGGTGTCCCTCAGTAGGAGTTGTAATGGATATGCAAAGGATTTGGAGGATATGCGGTATGGTTTATGTTAATGTTATGGTATTGGTTTTTGGTCTCCTCGATGGGCAGGGTCCCTATGTAAGAGTTAAAATGGTCTTAGGTGTGAGGACCCATCAAAACATGTTCAATGAAGCCGGATTGGGAGGCGGCTCATGAAGCACTGGCCAGTTGCATTGGAGGATATATGGTATGGTTTATGGTATGGTTTATGGTATATGGTTTTTTGGTCTCCTCGATGGGTGGAGTCCCTATGTAGGAGTTGGAACGGTCCTAGGTGTGAGGACCCACCAAAACATGTTCACTGAAGCCAGTTTGGGAGGCGGCTAGTGAAGCATTGGTTCAAAGAGGAGCAGACTGATACGATCCTGGCTGAAGATGGACATTTTCTGACAATGTTTTATTATGTGTGCTTTAACATGTAAGTAAAAGAGAAAAAATATAGTTACAGCTGGTGGTTAACAAATGGTGCTAATAAATGCTGTGGCCAATTTTAAAATCCAGTTAATGGTGTTTGTCTTCGTTGGACTAAGGGAAATCAGGTCAGGAATGCACAGTTCATGCATTTGCTGAAACATTAGATAGCAGAGAAGAATTTTCAGTGAAAGCATCAATTAACTAAGGTTTTTGCCTGCAAAATATAATAACATGTTGTCTTAATACCCTAGATCGTTTCATGGAAAATTTAGGGTTTAAACCTATGCAATTTCTGAAATAGTTAATATTGCAGTACAAACTTTAAATACATTTAAAAAAGAACAACTAAGCACCAGCTGGTTCTCCTGTCTTCAATACAATAAGACAAGTAAGCACTGAATCTAGAAAAGAAACAAGAAGTGCCTTGTTTGCAACTATGCTTATCATATTGTAACATAGGATTCAAGGTGTAAACGTAGTTTATTTTGTTTAGCAAAACAGCAGTGTGAATTATAAAATGTTAATGTACTCACATCGGTAATTTATGAAGGTTTTACACATCACCTCGGAATTCCATGCCCTGTAGAAAACCACTCAACCTGCAGGTTTGTTCCTTTATATGGTCATGGAACTCCTCAGTGACTATTAATATCCATATAATTTACATGAAAGGATACATTATCATATATTTTCTTTACAGTTCCTTCTATAGGAATGTTTGACTCCTGCATATGTAGATAGATTAAATTAGACATTATTTTATACCACAGTAGGACATCCTGTACATAAGCCACATTTCCACAACAAAAACAGTGTGGGTAGAATAAATGAACAGGTAATTTCATTCAATGATAAATTAACTGCAGTATTTACACAATAGTAAGTACATTAACTGCAATACAAGAATGAGGGTACCTGTGCACAATGCAGAGAGTGGTGAGAGATGTTCTTGACTCTTGTTGTTAATAGAGGATAACTATGCAGAAAAGTATGTCCTATGTCCTTAATGTGACAGGTCCTCTTTAGAATGGATGCTGTACAATAAGTTACAAGTGTGCTTCTGTTTGTTGTGCTGTGAAAAAACTGTTGTTTGAAAAATCTATGATGCCCATTGTGTATTTAAGGGTACAGGCTCTACTCCTAACTAGTGATGAGCGATGATATCAAGAAAAGTTGAAATCGGTACGATTATTACAATTATTGGGTGTTATCAATGATCCGATGATTTTGCAAAAATCGTACTGATTATCGTGATCACTCGATAATATCGAGCAAAGATAAGGCAGCAATATAAACCATGACAAGCAACAGTGCAGTTATAGTTTAAAACCCAATTATTTCCCTATGGAAGTAATTAGGTATA